>QKQZ01013187.1:0-30672 GCA_003595255.1 Solenopsis fugax
ACGACCGTTCGGCCGTGCTCGGCCGTCTCCGGCGGCCCTCGTGCCTGCCCCTCACACGGTGTCCGCGATCGCTCGCTCTCGTGCCGCGCGCTGACTAGCGGGGGAAGACATAGCCCGCCACCGTGCGGGAGGGTTAAAGAGTGAGGGCGGGGAACGCGGGAAATGTAATCTCTCTCTCTCTTTCTCGGCAATCTCTTTGTCTCCCTTCCACGGCTCGCGTCTCGCGTCGCGCCCAAGTGGGAGCAACAGCTTTTCTTGGTTGAACGATACGCTCTAACGATATCGGTATCGAATAGAATTAGAGTATAATTCCTGTTTTGCGATTTTTCGAGAAAACACTACGTCTACAGCGAACGAATTTGATGGCAACGAATGGTAATGCGATGCGAGAGCACGATCATGCTGCATCCGTATCTCGACATTTAATTTTAACTTCTTGAGCACTTTCTATTTCTTTATTCGTTTGTTAAACAGATCAATTAGTGATCAATTTCACGAAATGAAAACACATTTCTTACACAGAAAAAAAATTAGTATCAAAACAATTCATTGTTTCATATATAAACAAGAATGAAAATCTTCTTAGAAGAATTTATAATCTTAAACAGACATAACTTGCTTATATAAAGAAAAAAATTTTCTTATATTATAAATTCTTCCAAGATTTTACATTCTTGCTTATACATAAAACAATAAATTGTCGATTTAATATTAATTTTTTTCTGTATATTAATATTGTATCTTGTATTAAAAAGTTTGTATTACAATATATATTGAAACGAGTAATTAATGAGTTCACTAAATGCAATGTTTTGAGGATCCTAACAAGTATCTAAATATTTTTTGTGTATCTGCTTATGTAACTAGTTACATTTTATTTGGTATCTAAAATAATATTTTAGATACATAAAAGATACTTTCAGTACTACAATAAAAAAAAAGAACGATGTTAAAATTAAAATTTAAATAGATGCTAAAGAGTTTTCTTCTTCTGTATGTACTATGCAATTTTTTATTAAAGTACTTAAGTGATAGATCTCAGATCTAAGAAGTTAAAGGCCGGTATTCATCTCTCTCTCACTCACTCACTCACTCTCTCTCTCTCTCTCTCTCTCTCTCTCGATTCTTATTTCAAGACCATCTTAAATAATGTCTTAAGATGCTAATACGGTTCTCTAATTGGTTGATGGCATCTTAAAATGGTACTTAAGACAGTCTTAAATATAAAAATCAACTATGAATACCGGCCATAGTCTGCATAATTATAATTCTTGAAATATTTAAATTGCATAATAGAATTCTACCTCTTTTTCAGCACCAATGAAATGTCTTTTCAGTACTAAAGAATAAATTTTAATACAAAAAAGCAATCAGTTATCTGATGATTATTTTGACATGTTGCTTGTATTAAAAAGAAACAGAAATATTTAAAATGTACAACAAAATGAAAGAATTTAAAATATATAAATAATATATATTATTAACATTCATATTATTATATCTATTAATCTGTAAATCAGTATCAAGATTTTAAAATTTATTTTTAAAATAAGTGAATCTACATCTAGTTATTTATAGAGAAAATGTGTATCTGCAACTGCATCTAGTTACATTTTTCTTCAAATAACTATAACTATATCTCGTTATTTAAAAAAAGGTCTCTTACAACACTGGTTAAACGTTGTAATTCACGCAAGAATTAACAAATTACATATTAGAAATGTGTTGTAAAAATGCGCGAAGTCGCAACGTCGAAATTGAACGGACGGTTTTTCTTTGAACATATGTAGGTGTAACCGCGAATTTTCGCGAAAAAAGAAAACAACGACGCGACACGACGAGCTGAAACGACCGTCCTGTACCGACGAGCCCTCGAATTCGCAAAATACGCAAAAACCTAGCTGAATCACCGCGCGTCGGCCTTGACGCGTAAAAATCTCGCACCGTGGACACGGAAGGACGAGATTCTGACCTCCTGCGACCTAATTCCACCAGGCACCGTCCTCGACGTGGAGGAGCTTGAGAAAGGTCGCGCACGCTGTGAAACATCATGCAAAAACCCGCCCCTGAAATGGTTCACGAATTCCTGGGGAATTTCTTCGGCAGACGCGGAAGGGGGGAAAAAACAGTCCTAGGATAAAAAGTCACCCGCCGCGAAGGGGTCGGTGAACCCACGCAGATATATTATAACGAGCTGATGGCCTCTCGCCTGTGCCTTCACTTGGAACGGCAGTGAATTTCAAGATTTTGCGTGCGAATCGCGAATGTTCGCTTGGGACAAATGTCAAAAGAAAAATGTGTCAACACTAAGATCTTACTGAAGTCTGTGGTTAAATCAGTTAATATGATAAAAATAGAAAAAAATCGTGACTGAATTGGTTTACGACAAGACATAACGTTGTGCAAATTTAATAAGTTGTGATGAGATTAGAGATTATCTAAATTAGTGAATTATTTAAAGTGCTGTCTAGGATTTGCAACTGAAAGTGCTTTAGGTTTGAAACTGAAATGTGTCGGTGTTCATGTCATTTTATGACGCCATTACGCCTCATTCCATAGCTATTATTGTTTATTTAAAAGTATATTATTAATATTATATATCTTAATACGTATAATTATAAAAAATACATAAATTGCGAGTATTTTACTAAAACAATCATGATTCATGAAACAAGTAGAGACTACGATTTTGAGTCAGGAAGGATCGATTTGAAAGGTATAAATATCGAATCTATGAATAATTTTTTGCATTATCTACGAGAGATTAAGAGCGAGAGATTATGCCTTTTAACATTTTTAATGATCAGACTAATCTCCTAAGAGCGCGATATGAGGAAACAGCTATGAAGTGAGATACAAGAATGGTGATAAACATAAACACTCATTCCAATTTCAAGCCCAAAACTCTGTCTTTAAATCCTGAACAGCGTTAATTTAAATGAAGTTTAGCTCTTCCTAAGCCTATCTCTTCCATCACGCTTCACCATCGACCTTGAACCGCATATCCACTTCGCCAACTTGAAATAAAAAGAGGAAGAGAGATGTATGATGTCGCCAACCCCCGTGGCGTAGACCAGAAAGGAGCTATAACCACAAATCTTATCGCCGGAGACGGAGGAAGACTAGAATGGGGTTGATGGTCATGGTTAGAGGGTCATGGAACTCTCGGTGTTCCACTTTCTTAAATGCGCGTGTACTCTCCCACTAATATTATATTTTCATAGGTCAAGTGGAACGGAAGTTCGCGAATTCGAGAAACGCCATTCGCGAATATCACTCTTCGAAACATCAACAGATAAAAAAAGACCGATAGATTTGGTAATTTGTACGATCGTTATACAGCAATTCTCTCGAATCTTTTTATCATGAGATGTGATCCTCGCGTGTAAAATATGCGGTTACACACTATTAAATATTAAATATTAAATTTAAGCCAATTCTTTGGATCAAATAACATTTTGTTATTTTTTAGCTTCCATACGTGTCGAACTTTTTAACACAAAATATAGTTCAAAGACAGCCTTATCTAATTAATCCATTTCTGTGATTGAATTGCTTAGTTTCGAAATAAGCAGCGTGCGTATTAACGTTTATGTCAAATAAATAATAAATTTGAGTGAAATTTAATACATTTCTCGAATAAAATTATTTAACTCTATTATTTTAATTAAATTAACGATATATTGAATAAAAACAATAGCGCCCTATAAGAATAATTAAAAATGATTCAAATTCACTCTGTCAAGATGAGGAAGCATATAATTCAACAATTCGACATTTCGAACTTAATAGTGTAAAACGGACCGTGAATATTAGATCTATCGAATAGCATTATAGGTACAGTCGATTATTAAAAGGTTGCAACATTTTTTTCAATTTTGAAATACAGTCCTGTTTCTGGAACCATTAAATGATTAAATTCATAGATAAAATAAGAACCAATCGCTCGGTCTTTATGTTCTTTTTACAATCGAAATTGTTGAGCATAAATAATAAATATTTATTTACCAATGATAATCATTATATGCATCCTGTATACGTGCCAAAGCAAGTCTATTCGTCTAAGGAATCTAACTGATTTAGATGATGATGAAGAATTAATCGCACACCGATACGTGACAAAATATCTTATCCTCTCAACGGTCAACGTGCATCTCGGTGAAAAATCAGCTACTTTGTGGGTTCATTCACTGGCCATTAATAGATCCTCCGTCCTTCCTTTTCCACGAGCGGCGATGTTGTCGACCCCCGCGGAGTGCTCCAAAAACAAGCTATAACCACAAATCTTATCGCCGAAGGGAAGGGTAGGGCGAAGAAGAAGACCTCAAGGGGGGTTGCTGGTTAGGTTAAAGGGGGAGTTCGTTCCACCTTCCGAGCTACCTAACAAGTAGCTTGTAAGAAGAGCCGTTTCGCCCGGTGATTCGTGCTCGTAGAGCTGCCGCCGCTGCCCCGAGGAAAAACTGCGACACGGTTTTTCGGCCAATGGGGTTCTCCCTCGAAGTTCAAGGCCATTCTCAAAGATAGCTATGGCACGAGGACCCGGTGGGAGGGGGGAAGGAGAGGAGGTGGGCTTTTTTGTTTTCCAGTGCTCTTCTGGCACTGCTATGAGGACGACCGACAGACCGACAGACCCCGGACTGCTGCCCGGCTCTACGTCTTGTTCCTCTCTGGCGCCAGACCGGACTTTTTTGGTTGCCCGTTCTCCTCGGGTGACATAGACGCACCTTAGCATTTTTTTAGACTCTTGATTGGGGGCAAGTTCAGCAGATGAGAGGGATTCCTTGTCGCTCGAATTAAAAAGCGGATCGTTTGAATGATTTACCGCACGATTCATGAATATATGCGGTTAATTCGAACGTCGGAGGCACGCGGAATGTACGATTCAAAAAATATAGTGACAGTAGAGAGATTGCTAACGTCAACTATACAGAGCAACAAATATCGTATCTAAAAGAGCATTTGATTAGCTGCCATTTTACAGTATTAAATACTAAGTATTATTAATGTATAACACGTTTTTCTATTGTATTGTATATACTGAATCACGTTTTTTTAATTTGAAACTTAGAAACTTAATTATTTCAAACGATAAATGAACTTAAACTTTCTTCCTCATTAACAACAATAAAAATGAACATTCTTCTAGTTAAATGGAATCTAATATTTTTCTCTTAAATTTCATATTTTGATTAAATATATACATTACGTACACATTATTTTTAATAATTTAAGAATCTTGTATAATCTTTACACAGTTCGCTTTTATTTCTTCCACAAGTTCCATAAATTGAAAGAGCATAAATATTGTAAATTATTACTTCAAGCTGTATGTATATTTTTCATGATAAAATATTAGTATTTTATATATATATTCGTAAGGGATAATCGAAAAGCAAACTGTGAAAAATCTTGAAAAATCCTCCAACGACCTGCTCAATGGCGCCCAGTTGATCGGCCATGTTGTCTTAAACGAGCAAAGCGAAAAGGGACATGAGGGACGGACCGAAGCAATGTAGCAAGAAATCATGAAACGGAGTAAAAGGATGGGGACAGAGATTAATGAGAAACGAATCTAGCAGAGGAAGGCACGAGAGGAAGAAGGTCGACTTGAATCAAAGACCACGGCAACGTGGATAAACAGTCTTCTAGCGAACATACATATCGTCGAACGAGACATAAGGCAGCTGTTGCAAATCATATGAAGAATCAGAAATGAATTCCGCTAAAAGTCACTTCATGACAATCTCGAGGATTCGCCGTGAGAGATTCTTTTGTCATTTTTACATGAAAATATGGCTGCTAACGATGCACTTTCGTGAATGGCTTGACATTGGAAAGCGAAACAATCTAAGAAAAAAATTTATACTTAAAATATATGTTTCATGTAATAATATATGTACATTCGATAAACCTTTGGCCAAAGATTAAAATTTTGCTAAATAAGATAGACAGTTGGCGCCTGGCTTGGTCAGCGCGATGGGGTGGCAAAATTCGGCTTCATTCGCAACTTTCGTTTCAAATCGCGATTTTTACATATGTATCTTCAAAATGTGATATCAGTGTAAAAAGCGAGCCACGCTGGCAATCACCGGCAGACGCCGGTCGGCAATTCGACCATTTTCACACGGGTTAACGATAACGCCGAGCCGTGTTTCGGCGTTGCGGCGGACCTCATGCATAATTAATTAAATGGATATGCGCTTTCGATTGCAGTCGAGCAGGCACGAGCGTGTACACGAAACGGAAGGCCAAGCCTTCCACTCCTCCCAGGGGGTTGGCTCGCTTCATTTAGAAAATGAAATTGCGGGCCCGCGAGGAGGGGGCGTGCTCCCTCCTCGAAGCGTACATGCGCACCTCGCTCACCTCTCATCCCTCACCTAGGTGAGCGGAGGACCGGGATTTCGATCCTCTCGCAGGACTCCTCGGTGGCCTGCGATTCCTCGTATTACGGGGAAAATGGTGGCGCTTTTTGCGCCATATCGTATCGACGGCGCGACCCGCCGCCGTTCGCGCTTTAAAGCCGACGTATTTTGTTTATTGCCGTTAATCGCGCACGTACGTGCGTTTTTTTTTAATTCACCCTCCGACGCGGATTCGACGCGGAGCGATAAGTGCGGCACGTCGACGTCTTTTCCTAGAAATGTCACGGCTTATACGTCGACATCTTTTCGCGTCGAGAAAGAGGCCGCTCACGCGAACGTCGAGCTGATTCAACACAATTCACGCATAAAGACGTCAAATAATCGCTCATTTTATATCTTTAAATCGCATATGAGTAAAAGTAAAGAGCTAGTCCCAAGATATTTGCATTATTCCTCTACCCGCGTCGTTATTTCGAGATGACGCGCCATCATTTGAATGATTTGCCTTACGTGACGAATATCAAATTTGTATCAGAAAATCGTAACAATTTTCGTAACTGGCGCGACGTGCACAGTAGTTTGAATAGGGGTAAAATATGAAAGTTAGATTCGGTCGATCGGCGTGATAAGAGTGGCGAGATGGTTGCGTCCTCTAATTCCGAGGGAAGGGGTAGATAATCCGGCAGAGCGGCGCTCCAGGAGGTGCGGAGGATAACGGAGAGCAGCCATGCGCGTCCGACTGCCATCGCGGTATCCTGCCCCTACCCAACTTCCGTGACGTCGGAGGATAGGTCAGAGGTCGATCTCTCGCGGAAGAAGGCACTGACCACACCTGTCCCGAGATAACGCGAATCCATAAATCCGAAGCCTCATATAATATCTACGAAACGGAAGATGAAAGGGCTCAGCTCGAGACCATCATCGATACTGAGTTAAAGATGCGAAAAAAAATTAATGGAAAAAAGATACTAATCGTGAAGGGGCAGGACAGTCGCCAAGTCCATCGCTTCGAGGCGCCGCAATTTCGCAAAAGTCTTCGAAAAGCAGAGCATTCGGGAGAGAAGAGAAACAAAACGAGATATCAGAAACCGTGTCTCGGTCGCGCGGCGAACGAATGCCGCTTCTCGCGGAGGGACAAGGACATCGGCGCGAGAGCAACCCCGGCAAGGGGACCAAATACGTAAGTCGTTCGCGAGAAGGACAGTCGGTCGTGCATCCCGCGGAGAGATCTCCGGACGGGGACGGGAAACGCGGAATAAGGAGGAGATACCTAAGTCCGAGCGCGACTGTAACGAGATGGGTAGACAGAGAAGAGAGAGAGAGAGAGAAAGAGAAAGAGGAAGATGGAGAACCGTCCGGAGAGCTCGGAGAGAAATTAATGAAAAATATCGAGATACGGAGGAAGAAAGAAGAGCGAGAGCTGAAACGTAGACGCGCGGCTCTTGGAGGAAGGAGGACAGCCAAGTGGCTGAACGGTGAGAGAGAACGGCGAGGAGGAACGAGCGATCGGTGAGGGATCGTGAGGGAAAGAGAGGGACGACTCCGATGAGTAGTCGATGAGGAAGGCTGCCACTGTCGGAGCACTCTGGGAGAGGCGTTACCGCGGTCGCGCTTCTCATTGGTCGGGCATAGACCGGTCTGGGTGCCACCCATCGCAGGCGCAACCAGAAAAAATGCGGTCCCCTCCAGAAGGAGGAAAGCGCGCGAGCAAGGAGCCAAGAGGTGGCCGACGATAGAGACGGTCTCGTAGATGCGGAATGAGAGAGAGTGGGATAGAGGTGATAGTGACGGAGGAGGTGAACGAGACGGAGGAGGAGGAGGAGAAGGAGGTGGTGGAAGAGAAGAGAGCGAAGAAGGCAGACAGGAGCTGGTTCCGAGCACAGGATGGCGAGTCCTGTATGCGTTTGGCAACCCCGCCCGGAGGGTTGACTCCCGGGTACCACCGGCTCTTGGGTTTGCCGCCATCACGGCATCCAAGAAACCCCCTTTCACCCTCCTACCTCAGCCACCACCTCCGTTCCTCCCCGCAACCCTCCCGGTAGCCACAGAGAGGACTCGCGAGACGCGAGCGAGACCCTGGATTTTATCCCTCGTGCTTTTTGAGACAGGTCCCTCGGAAAGATGGAAACCTTTTCGGAAAATATAATTTAATATACACCAACTTATCGATCTCGATTGTATGTTTTTCACGATAGCAATGAACAAATGTATTGTAGATTAAATGCTGATTTCTCTCGCGCAAAAATAATAAATTAGCAAAATCCGATAATATTGTTCCGGCAGAATCCATTTTGCGTCAGAGAGAAAATATTATTTTGGCAGTACGCGACGTAGGAAAAACGACTTACAGATAATCAGGAACAGACAGCATATTTTAATATTCATTAATTCTCTTTTTAAATCACTTTTTGAAATATAACAAATATATCAATATCTTGTCTTTTACTGTTTAACTAGCGTTTTTATCAGGAAAATGTAATTGAATCGCAAAACGGTGAAGATAGAGTGTCGAAAAATCAAGTAGATAAATCTTTACATTTATTACGAATATTAGAGATATTCATAATATAAATGTAAAGATTTATCTACACGATTTTTAAACGCTCTATCTACACCCTTGCCGGGTCAATATAACGTTTGCGGCAACACTCGAAGTGATACGTCGTGTTGGCCCTTTTATTTTTTTAATTTTTGGAATCTTTCCGATCACAATCGCTAAAACGATCGATGTTTTTTGGTAGCCTGTTGTGATAGCACAGATGTGTCTAAGGTAAGAGATTTAGAATCTTAGTTGCAACTTCGCAAGAAAGAACGTAGGAATGTGTTTACCGAAAGTCAGCGTCTACCTAAGGACGAACTCGAGGAATGCCGCGTGGAATTCTAAGTTTATTCTCTGATGTTTCACAGACGTATGCGCATTCAAACGCGATGATCGTGAGCTATTGACTGCGCGAAATACGTAACAATTTTTGCGCTGAAAATTCGGAGAAAAACTGGAGAACATCACGTCATTGTTACATTACGACTAATTATTGTGAGTTTACTGTCACTGATATGAAATACAATTCTCAAAATTAAAAAAATTTTTAAATAAAGGTAAAATGTATGTACTAGCTAATTCATTAAATTAAATCGTTTGTCATTGCAAATGCAATTTATGCAACGTTAATACATTTGATTCTTTATGAATAATAAATAAAATTGATCAAACAAAAAATATACGGAGATATATTAATGTACATATATGCAGAAAATAATATTACACATTGAAAAAAAATTTGATAATAATAATCAATTTGATAATAATAATCAATTAGTGAAATAATTTCAATTAAATTTTTGATTAATACAACTACATATTTAATAATATTTAGTAATTATATTAATAGTGATTAAACGGTTACTAAATATTTGCTTATATTAACTAAATGTTTAATTAAAATTACACAAAGGAAAAATGCTGTTGAATCAACAGTATCAGTTTAATTGAAAATATTTTGTTAATTCAATAACAGTGTTAGTGAAACAAGAAGATTAAAAGTAAAGGCAATAACAAACATAATTGAATTAACTGCATATATTAGTGATAGCTCGTGATTCGATGTTTATGAAATTGAATCAAACTACGTTTTAATTCATATTACAGCATTTTTTTCTTTGTGTATTTCATCAAAGCTTAGTAACTGTCATCTATGATTATTATTATCAAACTTCTTTTCAGTCTGGAAGCGTCTAAATATAATGACACATTGTCTCCGATTCGTATTCGAATACGTATTCGGATTTGCATCGGAGGCAAATCGCGAAGGAGCGTGCACGATCCGCTTTAAATCATCGTTACATTCGCTATTCACTATCACGTTATCCGTCTATGCAACGACTCGGCGTCTCTCCCACGTACACGGTGTCGCTCCCGGTAATTACGGCACATCACGACCTCGCCTTTTCCTTAAAGGAATTACGAGCGTGGAATTTTCTTCAAAGCCACGGCGCGGCTTTCCCGCAGTACGGAAAGGGCGTTGACAATGTCAATGACACGGCCGGGGCGAGCGTAGGAAATAGTAGCGATCGCGCACAGCCGCGCAACATCGACGTCTCGCGATGACGACGAGCACCATGCCGGACAAATCGAAACAACAAACGACGAATCGAGAGGTCGTACTTTTTATCACGATCTAAGATCCGTAAGGTTCCGTCGAGATCTGTCCGATCCGCGATCGCTGTGCCGCCGTGACGGTAACGCTTTCTATCGATTATCAGCGCGTGCCAACAGCTTCCAACGGTGCACTATTCTTATCCAACAAACGGTTAGTTTGTTGGTACGTCGATCAACGGCCCGATTTCATGCACTGTTTCGTAAACAAGCTGGTTCTGATGCAGATTAATGCCTTAGCGAATACACTGTTAAATATCAAAGAATCAAATTTAAACCAATTCCTTGAGTTAAATAACATTTTGTTATTTTTAATTTCTATATGTCTCAAAATTTTTTTATTTTAACAAAATATGTAGCTAAAAGAACTTTATCTAATCAATCCATTTCTGTGATTAAATTGCTTAGTTTCAAAGTAAGTAGTGTCTATATTAACGTATGCATCTAGGAAATAATAAATTAAATATGAGTCAAATTTAACATTTTTATAGTTAACTTGTTTAATTTCATGTTTTGGTTTAAATTAACGCCATATTAAATAAGAGCAATGGCGACCTATAAGAATAATTAAAAATAATTCAAATTGGATAGAATTTGACACTAATTTAACAGTGTACAGCAGCATTTAATTGTGAATGAAAAAGAGATTGATTAATTGCAAATGATGCTAATCGACGTTGGCAGAATCGGTTTTAAATTATTCAGGCATTAAATTATTTCCTTTATGAAGAAAATATTACAGTAATATTACATCACATGTACACATTATTGTAAATTATATTATTGCCAGATTACTCCTCAATTAATATCATCTGCGATGTATCAAGTGGAAAAGTTTTCACGACGTAGAATATCTACTTTAATATAGAAATATGTGATCAGTGTGGTAGCATTAAACCAAGTTGCATTCATTATATAAAACACTTCAAATGATATTTTTTTTTCGCTCCGACTAGCGGAATCGAAATCCAACGCACGAGTTACGAGTTATAGATTTAAAGTTGGTCGCCAGTTTCTTGCCCCGTCGCCTTTCCAAAAGAAGACGCAGGACGATTTCCTTCTATCTCGCTATATTGCTCTTTTTTTAATCGGCGTTCTCAAAGCCCGTGACGAAAAGGCGGCCGCTGATGTTACGAATCCAATTTTCACGCCAAAGTCATATAGTTTATCGTCGGCGATTCGAGATCTAGGTAAACCGTTTCAAGACTGATCGGATAGATTAACTGTCACCCATCACGCTCGACACGAGCAATAATGTGAGGTGAATTAATTTAACTCGAGAGAAGAGTTTCCCACGTTTCGGCACAATTCCCAAGATCGATGGAAAATTTTGACAAAATGTTCGAGAAATTGGCCTTCGTGACTTTTATTCCACTGATAGGCGCATAATTTAACGGCAGGCAGACTAATTCGAGCGTAATGCGAGGACGGGGAGACCGCGAGGGGGAGAATTAAGCATAGTCATATTCGCAATTAGAACGCGGTCTAAGTTCTCTCGTTTGCGGATTTTGCCGCGTAATCTCTCGCGCTCGGTCCTAGCTTCTCCCTGCTGTCCTTTCTCCCTCATACGGGGGAATCCCTTTTTCCCCGTGACTCGGGATTTTTCTCATTCTCGAGATGATCGTTAAACGAGCGATCCGCCTTATCATACATCTCGATGAAACCGCATAAACGCTCTCGATAGACGTTTCTCTTAATTATTATCAGATTTATACTGTAATATCGTTAGATGTTCCATTTTGGATTTTTTTCTTTATCGCGTATGGAATTTTCTTCAAGTGTCGCGGAGTCGCTTGAAAAGTAGGAAAGGGAGCGTTTGTGAAAATGTCGTTATGTTTCCCCTTTAATTCGCGGGGCAATCAAGCGTTACGTGAATAATATTAATGAAGGTCGTGGATTAATTTCGTTCTTGTTAGCGGATTATTCGAATCTTTTAAAAAGAGAATCGGGAATCAAGCGGGAACGGTGCAAGAACCTCATCCTTTTCTCTAATCCCAGGGATAAAATTCGCAAATTACTCACGACGCGAGGGCGAGATACGTGCGCGATTATCGGACATCCTTCATTGCCTCTCATCGCGCGCGCGTGGAGAATGGGAGAATAATAATTCAGGAGGAAGTAATAATAATAAAGACGAATAAATTGCAGGGGTTAAATAACCGTGGAGGAGGAGGACGTCAAGGCAATTTTTCGAAAATACGTCAAGCAAACGAATAACGTTGTCCGGCCGATTTAAAATTCCGGCTGCGTGCAAAAACCAGGGGAAAAGGAGAAAGGAAATGGGAGAAGGAAGGAACAAAATCGTTTTGTAGCGACGAACAGTAGCAGTATCCTTTCGACCGGAGGATCCGCCCTCCGCCCTCCGCCCTCCGCCCGCCGTCGTCCGCTCCCTTTTTTTTTCAGNCGGTGTGTGCCTCGTTTCTTTTCGTCGCTCCTTAAATTCATCCTTGCCTCGGCCGCGTAGGTAGTAAAAGCGCGCGCACGGGTGCTTTACGAGTGTGAATAGACTGCCGTCCAATTATGCGGCTTAATTTAAATGGGATAATTGCGTCCAGGACGCTCGAGCGGCGCGGCGCGTCCCGCATTATGCCCGCGCGGATATATATTCGTGCATATATATGCGTTATGCGTGAGGGTGTGTTTTGCGCGCCAGTATGCGCGCGTACGTGTAATTGGATCGCTTAGAAATATTCTTTCGGCTTACCAGCTTCCGTACGCCACGACAACCGCGGCAGGCACACACCGCCCACCGCTGCACCGGTTCGGTTTTATCGCGAAAGCAGCCTCGAGATAATGAGACAGCTTCTCCGCGCGATGTGCCTCGTTCATTCAGAACTCCACATAAACTCTCACGAGTCAGCATTAAAGTGAATCACGTGTAATAAGCAAGTGGCATGGTTAAATCAAGTCGAGAATACGATAAGATGCGCAGATATGTGAGGTATCGTAGATAAAAACTGTCATCGCAGTTTTATTATGCCCAACTGTATCGAAAAAAAAAAAAAAAACAAACAAAAAGTTGTATTTCAAAGTACAAGGGATCCTTCCCGATTTTCGGTAGGATCGCATCGTGGAATGTCAGGATCGCCGATGGTCTACCGATGGTATGTCTGGACAGTCCGTCGTCCGAAGAAGCCTCGTGCATTTTTCAGGATCCAGAAGGGTTCCGAGGGCGTACCTTTCGGCATGATCTGCAAAGGGCTTCCTGGAAAGTCCACGGCGACGCGTGTTCCACGGAAGATGAACTTTATTATCGCGAAAGGCAGCGCGCGAGACGATCGCGATACGGGCTAAGAATTCGTTAATTATGTAATTATGAGAAACAGAAACCGAGACTCAATGTATATTATCGAGCATCTCTTTCAGATTAAGATAATTATGTCCTTTAGATCGAGGAATCGCCGACTTGGGTAAATTGTTAGCATACGTGATAGTTTGGCAGACGTCAAATAATTTATCATTATTTCCATCATACACAGAAAAAAATGAGTATCAAATCAACAATTCATCGTTTCATATATAAGCAAGAATATAAAATCTTCTTGGAAAAATTTGATAATCTTGATCAGACATAATTTGCTTATATGAAGAAACAAAATTTCTTTATGTTAGCAAATTATGTCTTTTTGAGATTATAAATACTTCCAAAGAGATTTTATATTCTTGCTTATATATGAAACGATGAATTGTTGATTTGATACTAATTTTTTTTCTGTGTATATTTCGCATTCGCGTATATAAGGTGGTTTACAACATATATAATTAATATGTATTATATATCATTTATAATACATAGTTTCAAAACTAATTGTCCGGACACAGAATATAGGAATTTTTATTTTATGCTACAAATTCATGAAATATTAATTTTTAGAAAAAACTCGATTCAAAGTAAAAACTCTGACCAGTAATGCATTTCCATCCAAAGCAATTCATGTTCAAACTGAAAAAATTTATTGGCCTGTTATTAACAAAATCATATTGAAATATGTATTTAAATAAAATTGCAAAGTACCGATCCTATCTTTATCTCCGTCTTTATCTTAATATTAAAAGATTCTATTAAAAGATTTTAAGTAACATAACGATATTTATAAATAATTAAGAAAGCTAATAAAGGTCAATCAATCTGTTTTTAAGTCTGAAAATGTGTATAAAAGATAGTAAAATTGTGTGTGTGTGTGTGTGTGTCGCGGAATAATATTAAATAAACAGGTAATCTTATATACCTATAGTTGAATTTAACTGTCTAACAGACGAGATATTGGGTATTTATTTTATGCTACAAATCAAAAGCAAACTTTCGATAGAAATGCATCACTAGCAAGAGTTTTTTGTAATTTCTCCCCAAAAATATAATATTTGATAAATTTCGCGATTGATGAGAGTTTCGATGTAAATTATAAATGTATGTTCAATGTTTCTTTTTAAACCATGCCGTGAACAATAATCACGTTTTCGATGTATCTCCAGAGTTTAATCGCCGGCATTCTCTACATTGTTCGGCGATGATTCCACGTGTAGGACCAATTACCAATTGCAGCGGCTTAATGCAATCAGTAAATTGACGCCAATGTCGCGGTCGACTACTTTCCCACAAAGTTTCAAGCGGAAGATCGACCCAATTACGCGTTAAAGCGATAATTGCTAAATTTATAGCCGTCGTCGCGCCGGTCAAGCGATCTCCTCCATTGGCCTGAGACGAGCTATTAATTGTCTAATTATCGTTAATGTTGACCCTCCGACAAATCGCCCTCCCCCATCTCATTCCAGACGCGATTCCGCCACGGGATATTCGGCTTGTGTCCAGCTCGAATGTTACTTTATATTAAGACTTGTTAATTAATTAAGTGCCAAATATATGGAGCAAATACTTTTACGATACATTAACTGTAATTGTTCCAAAGAATCTAATTAAAAGTAACTTTAAAGATATTGAATCTATTACTTAAATAACTTAAAAAAAAAAAATAGAAAGTATACGAATTGAATGATGCGTGTAATACGTGAATCAAGCTCCTAACGATATTTCACGTTAAAAATATTGTACGTTGACCACTAATTGATTAATGAACGTACGGATGACCGTTTCGAATGAGTCACGGTAATCGATCTCAAGTTGTAAAACTCAACCAAAAGTATCCCCTCGTATCCTTCGTCGCAGACAGGATGCCACTTGGTGGGCACCGACAATCGGACTGCCCATCGCGCTATTAATTCTAGATAGCCGAATTAGAAATGCTAATTCCCGTCCGGAGGTAAGATGATGAGTTTTTGCACTCTTCCGGGGCTCTTCGGGAACTGCGCCCCGCGCTCGTTCCAAATTAGTCGTAGTACGGTCGCAGTATGAAAGTCCGCGAACGAAAGTGGACTCGATAGAGAAAGAGAGAGGAAAGGGGCGTAGGAGAGAGCAGAAGGCAGGGGACAGGGGGCGAAAGGAGGAGGACGGGGGAGAAGGAAGCTTCTCCGCGGCCTTTTGCGAACATCACAAAGCACCCGGCCGCAACACGGATCACCCTTTTGCTTTATTTCACTTCGTTTTTAATTCCTCCCAATTCCGCTACTGTCAAGTCTCACCGGCGCAACGTGGCGTGGCGCAGCGTGGCGTGGCTTGGCGTGGCGTGGCGTGGCGTGGAGCACGAAAAACGTGGAGACGCGTCGCAGGACCTTTCCGACTCCCCCTTCCGCGCCTGTTAATCGCTAATTCGACTCAAAGCCGAGTTTACACTTGGCACTTATCGCATGACATTTCTATCCAACGTTGCTATCATTCTCATTGTAACGTAACGTCTCCGAGAAAATTTTTTAACGTTTGCATTTATGTCCCGTAACGTCAAATATACGAATTGCAATGTATGGTGTGCGCAAACTTAATATAACACAATTTAAGAAGCTAATTCACAAGATCGCAGATAAAACTTCTCGAATTTTTTTGATTCTGTCAGCTGCTTTTCTCCTGACCTGCGCAAATTAAAGTTTCAACTATGATCTTGAAAAAGAATGACGGCACGGATGGAAGAAAAACAGAAATAAAATAAGAACACAACGAGCAAAAAAAAAATTACTTGTGAATTTAGCGCTTAACATCAATGCAAATGTCGCAAATTAACGAATTATCTTAATTCAGAGTGTATCGCGGTGACAAATATCAACTTCTCACAATTTTTCTGTACTTCTTGATCGTTTCTAATTTCTTTCTAGACTTGCAATAATCCGGTTACCCGGAAGAAAATCACATAATAGAAAGTAACAGTAATGAAAAGTATAAATCTTTATTAATCGTTCGAAGGGGATTTTATGAACTGATCTGTTAAACGTAGCCCTGTATATGGAAGCCGTCAATCAATCGAGCAATTACTCCAACGTATTGAAATTTCCTTTTACGGTTCTCCGTCAGAAGCCATCGATGCCAACTTTCAAGCTGCTTTGCGTAACTCTCTCTCTCTCTCTCTCTCTCTTTCTCTGCGGTATATTCAATATTCTTGGCGTGAGGTGAACTTTGAAGAAATAAAACGGACAACTGAGCACGAAAACGAGAAGTCGCTAACTATGAGGATTCCCATTCCTTCCGTGCGCCGTAGACGTAGTGCTAATGTCATTATAATGGCCCGTCAAGTCGGCCAGTCATCTGTCTCGAAATGACGAAAAATAAAGGAATCGCTCTCGTACGCGAGCGGATGGACTTGCGGCTTCTATCGGCGCCGGAATTCCACGCTTCTCGCCGTGCCTGAATCCACGAGAAATTACGGGACACGCGACAAACAAAAAGTTCCGCGTGATAAGATAGCGATATATTTCAGATGTCGAGGGCATTAACACCCGAAACACCATAAATGGGGAACAAGTTTTCGAGGAGTCAACAACATGGGAAGGCTCACGAGTCATTAATGAGATTTTAATGGATGTCCTTCGCCGCGCTTTTCTAACTCGCTCTCTCGGGCTCGGGGTATTATTTTTAAAGAGCTAAAGAGCTCGTCTTCGGGTAGGAGCGAATCATAATCGAACATGATGTCGATAGCGAGTTCGCGTGACTGTAGGTGAAGGAGGACGGCCTGGACGAAGAGGGTCCGCGATTTTCAGCGACAAACACGACTGCGGGGCATTTACATTTCGTATACATTACGTCGGTCCTGTTCGACAGCTGTTACCGATGCGCGACGCGGTGATCGACTTGCCCGCTCCCTCCGTTTCGGTCCCAAAATGCCCGATCGCTTATTGGGCCACCTTCCGCGGGCCAAAAAGTTCATCGGTGGACATATCCCTCCCTGCCCTTCCTCCACATGTCCCTCGGCAGTTCGCCGTTCGTGGAACGACGTTTCCAATTCGCGTCGCGGCGATTTTTTGTAATTAATCTTCAGACCGCGCAAAGGAGGAACGCGAAGTCGAAGAGGGAAAAGGAGAAGGGAACGGAAAGATCCAGCGAGACACGATGCCTGGAATAAACGAACGGGTAAATAAAAGTAAGGAAAGAGGAGAGAGAAAGAGAGAGAGAGAGAGAGAAAGAGAGAGGTGGCAGGACAGAGAGCGAGAGGACAGATGAAGAGGGAAATGGAAGAGATCGAGAGCGAGGGTGAGAGGGCAGGACGAAGACGGGAGCACGGAGACCAGTCTGCCGCGGTGTATCCGCTTTTTGCGGGCGTCAGATGACAGTCGCTTATTTACCGGAGCCCGCGGCCATCTTGCTGCGATCCGAGTTAAGGAGGAGGCCCAACGCGCGGAGGAAAAAGTAAAAAGAGAAATAAAAAAAAAAAAAGAAAAGGGCAGAGAGTGGTTTAAAGCGAGGCGATGAATACGGACTCGGTTGCGGAATTAATCGATCGTGCATCGATGCCCGCGAGAATCCCGAACAAGGAGTAACGACTAAGACACTGGCAACTGGTGGGAGGAAGGAAATTGCATTGACTGGAAGGTGACTGCGAGAAATGTCCCGGGAACGAAAACGCTTCTCTGTCTTGAAGCGAGAGAAACGCGAAGAAGGTACCTCGACGATGGCGAGAAAATAAAAGTGGGATTCACTGAGAGAAATCGTTTGGTAGTATAGTGATCAAATGAATTTTATAGTTACTGGTACCAAAAACTTCGTTACATTTAACAAAAAAAAAAACCAAAAACTTTTTGTGATTTGTTGTATGAAAATAATTATTTGGATTAAGACTACAAAGTTAAAGTTTTGGTGAAAACAACTATATATTTAGTAACTATCACTATAAAATTCATTTGATCACTATTCAACCAAACTTTGGTTGATTTTACAAAACATTTCTCTCAGTGTTGCACTGAAATAGGGAAAAAAAAAAATCGTTTCGATCTTCCATTATGTCGATGTTTAAAAACGAGTAAGAACGGTTAATGAGGATTGTGACCTACGGTACTCAAGTTATGGTACATCCCACCAATTCTAGATTTGCTGTGCTCTTGTTCTCAAATCCTTCGTCCGGCAGGGATACCGGGGCACGCGATACGTTAAAGGGGCACGGATTTCCGGGGTCCGGGCGCCTCGCGATCCGCTTAATGAGATACTCGTGGCTACCGGCGACTCCGCGCTCATTAACCGACCCGCGTAAGGGCCCAAGGTTATTCAATTAACGAGCCGCAAACGCGAATTAATTAATTATACCGGCGCGCGGCGCGTCTCGGGATAGATTAGAGCGCGCGAATGTGTCTATGAAGAGAGAAAGGTATCGCGCACTCGCGAAGGGAGGGAAGGAACAACGATACGATGCCGAGGGCCCGGCTTAATTACGGCCTCTCGCTAACACGTTTCTATTTCTCGCAGACAGTACCGTTTGCCACTTCAAAAGGCTCGCGTACGTTTAAAGGAGCCTCATTATTGTTCTCGTACTTTTTTCTATCGCGTTTGTTCCGCGGACTCTCCACCTCAGTCTTCGAGGTAATTTCTTGAAACGAAGGCGAGCATAGTTTTCCCTTACCATATACTGCTGTTTTTAATATTTATGTAATCACAGTAGCTCGTAATAATGATACAACGATCAACTGTCGAGATACGTGTGTATAAATATAAGTTTTTTTTTAATTGTATATAATTTCTTTGATAATGCAAGAATAAAATTATATCTTCTATTGCTGTTTTACAAGCAAATTGCTTACGCGTAAAGTCTACTAATAACAGTCTAAATAATTTATCAAAAATCATATTTTCACTCGAGCGAAGTTCTGTAACATAAATCTATCAAATTAGAAATTAATAATTGTTAAATATATATCTATTGTGAGAACATATAATGTCGTTAAAAATGCCACGACTGAGCTACCTAGATATGGGAGAAATACACGAACGTCGAAGAGGAGCGAGGAAAATAGGACACCCCGGCAGAGCGGTGTATTTAGGATACATCCTGTCATTTGTCATTTCAAGGGTTTGCGCTTGACTCGTCAGCGATTCTCCCCATTGTCTACGCCACGGAGATAGTTTTGTCCTCGGGAAAGAGATTAGTGACACTCGTGTGTATCGTGCGAGTTTCGCGCAGACTCCGATATCGCGACCGCACTGCTACTGAATTCGGGTGACCCTCAGCATCGCAGAAAGAAGCTCGCCGAGGTCGAGAGTGAATGGCAGCTCTATACGAGTACAGTGCCACCGTGACGACCGATTTGATTCTCACTTATAGAGTCAATGGGGAGCCGAAAAAGTGCACGACAGCGAGAAAAGATAATTTCGGAAGCTATGTAATTCGAAGATATATCAGGCGCTTCAGTTTGCCGCGCTTTTAACGGGATTAACGGGACAACTTGATAGCTGCACCGTATCACGCTTGTTAATAATACGGCAATGTTTAACAAGCATTTCCCTAAACAAAACCACCGCTCTGTCAAGATTAACGCTCGTATGCGGGTCGGTTCGCAATACGAATTAGAGAAAAAAATTTGATGATCCTGACATTTGTAAGGATTAGAAAGAAAATCAGTAAAAACGGCAGCTTAACCCTCGACGTTGGTCGTACGGTGAAAATCTGGCATACCCTAATAATCCGGAGCGATTTCTCAAAAGACAATCTCGTGCGTCCTTTTTGCATTTCGCATCAATTTGCCTCGTTGCAGAAATGACGTTATTTTTGTTTGCTTCCTTGTCAGTTTAATTATTCGTTTATCACAAAATATAAATGCATTTGCAAAATTATCTTTTTTTTCTCATTAATAATTAATATTTTTATTATTAGCTTATTTTCTAAATTTCATTGAGTCATATTTCGATATCAATTTGTACTCTGAAATTATTAATCCTAAATAAGTACACAGAAAAAAATGAGTATCAAATCAACAATTCATTGTTTCATATATAAGCAAGAATGTAAAATAGTCTTGGAAGAATTTTATAATCTTGACCAGACATAATTTGCTTACATGAAGAAACAAAATTTCTTTATGTTAGCAAATTATGTCTCTTTGAGATTATACTTCCAAGAAGATTTTATATTCTTGCTTATATATGAAAAAATGAATTGTTGATTTGATACTCATTTTTTTTCTGTGTATATATATATATGTTATACTTTTTATAAAATACAAAGTGTAAAATAATAAATTAGATTCACGATTAGAAGTCGTAGGCCATTCGTTAATTATCCCATATCGGATACCAAAATTCGACTAGCCACGTAAACCCTGTTGCCTTTCGACCGGTTTACAACGAAGTTTAATTACGCGGTGCCAAGTTTGATATAGTTAGGCCCATTGAACTGCCGGCAAGATTGTTTTACGAAGTAAATGAGGCAATGATGACTCGAGGCTTCGGGACCACCTAGCAGCCTGACGAAGTCCTTCCAGGCTTGCCTTTAAACTCCTTGCAAACTAATTAACGCGCGACCAACGCACGTACACACACAGACATACGTACCCCGTGTCTTCCCTTCTTCTTGCTCGCACACGCTGAAGCTAGGGCTTTTAGAAAAATTCCTCGAGAATTCTGAAAGAACCCGCCTGCTTAATCTAGGCTGCTATTGTTGCCTGCTATATATTATTAGATTAAATGTGTCCGCATTAAATTTTTCATTATCTGTAAGTTTTATTTCATTTATATGTAAATTTATATGCTTTCAGCTTCAGTATTTGATCACTAAAAATTATGCACTTGGAACGTTTTCCCTGTAAACGAAAAATCATCAAAAAAGCAAATATAAAATATAAAACAAAGATATCTTTTATTTTTCTTTATATTAAATTGAAGATGTAATTTAGCACAATAATAGAACATAATATAAATAGAAAGATTATGCAATTCGATTTCTCGTTTGTGCCTTTACACTGCAAAACTTATTGTCGCTATGAAATACGTGTCGTGCTATAGAGATGTGCTTAAATAAAAGAAATATATACATATAGATAATGTGCAAATCACGGAATCATTTCAAACGCAGCAACGATAAACATTGCAATCGTATCATCAAGCTATATATTTATACAAACGAATTAAATACATATTCTATAAAATCTTCATTTAAAATTTTTCGCGTAATATACATTCGGGTGAATATACGAATACAGTTTCGATCATAAACAAATATATTAATCGAGAAAAATGGAAGCATGTCCGTGTTTCTACTTTATTTCTTCAATTTCTCCACAAGAATTTAATAAATTATAAAATTCATTGCCCTAGTGTTTAAATCAACAAGATTGTTACGAGAACTTTGTTTCAGTATCTTCCGTATCTTTCTTTCACGTCTTACAAACCGTTACTACTTTCTTAACAAATAGATCATACAGCATAAGTTGTAAAGACACAACAGCATAGAATTATAATCTTTTCCATAACTTGTCGGTAACGCAGATGCATGTTTATCAGGATCAAATATTTATATATTTAATATGCATGTAGAGATATATGTATATACATTAATGTATAGATTGCGTATAAAAATATCTTGCGTTAAATCGACTATTATTAAACGTTAGAGAAAATTGGCTACATTATGTTCATACAGATCAGCTCGGCACCAGTTCCGTTCCTGAAACAAAAATCACAAAGAAACCTTAAGAGATAAATAACGACTGAAACGTGTAAGACACAGAACAAATAAACAGGAAAGTTTTCGGTCATCGGGCATCCAAACGCTGACCTAATGTTAATGTGTGAGTTTTAAGCACTAAAGCGACATCGAAGTGTATAGAGCGTTGCTTGCTACTCGATCTTGCCAAGGCTGAAATGCTACAGTATCTTTCACATGCTGAAACTGCTGAATTAAAATAACTGACCTAATAATTTCTTGTTATTAAGCATCTTAAGAATCACTCATTGTTAGTAACAAATTAATATTATAAAAAATCATGCATGTTTAAACACCTCTTCTTTCTAAAAATTGGCACAGCGAGTAATAAGCGTTAATAAACAATATTTGTTAAACAAACATTTTCATTCCATTGTAATCCTATTACAAAGTGCAATTGAGTAATTTAAATATATTCTTTATTATAAAATGTGTAGAAATAAAAAGTATTAATTTAAATATTAATGTAGCATGCATAAAATAAACATTCTCGATATCTTCGACATGCAACGACATCCTCGTTCTCAAGAAAATTTTCATCTCTATTAATTTCATGTTATATCAAATGTCACATTTTTTCGGCATACGAGACCAAATTGCTTGTAGCTTTTTGTTCACCCATCTCTCTACCTTTTCTGTTTCTTTATTTCTATCCCCCCCNCCCCCCCCCACCGCGCAAACTTTCTTCTAGCCCGAAGGGAATTTTCTTTATAGAAAATAAGCCAAGCGAGTCGATCAAAGCTTGCTCCGTTGTTTCGAGGGTGGATCCCATCAAGATTTGTATATATACGATCGTATGTATGGCTTGTAGACGTGTTCGTCCGTACATGTCGGACTGCACTCTGACAAAATGTGTGGGACGAAACGCCTTACGCATGACTGACTCTCGTGAAACATTTTTCCGCACGCTATGCGAAGAATGGATTCTACCCTTTCGTCCGTCTCCTTTCTTATCTATCCACAGAATGATTTCCTAGAGTAATGCGGAAACGCAAGGGGTCGTTTCGGTTGACGTGTATGGATTATGGATACGTAGCGGAGCCAGCAGAAATTAAATATTTCCAATTTCTTGACGTTAATTTAGAGCAGAGGATTGTAAAAACATAACGAAATAATAAGAGATAAAGTCAGATAAGCTGAAAAAAGACACAAGCGTAATAAAGGAATAATACTCGTGTAAAAAAGCCATAAAATTAAACGTTGACGTAAATCAGCTCTGAAAGATGAAATTAATGTCTTTCAATACTTGTTTCACAATTGCCTTATTCACGTTTTTCCGTAGAAATAAAGTACGCTAGAAGACTGAACGGAAGTGAAAGAAATAATCTACAAGCACAAACCGAGGAAATTCCCTGGCCGATGGTGTTACTCGTGGCGCTGCTTAAAATCACATTAAGGATGAGAAAATGACGGGGCGCCGAAAATGACGGGGCGCAGGGGGCAAATGTGCTGCAGGATGCGAACAGGACGAGAATGTAACGAGAAGAGATTAAAGCTGCATGAAATCGAGAAATGTCACGAAACACGTTTAAGTAACAAAAAAATTAAGTTGTCGATTACAGAAAATTATATTGCAATTATATTGTATTCGAAATTAGGTAATTTGTTTCAAAAAGCCCGTTACAAATTATATAAATTATTGACAATAAAATCACATTTTTAAGATGTACATAATTCAAATTAGAAAAGAAGAATGTAAATCGATATAATGTATCTATTATAACTTAATGAATTTTCATCGAATAGTGAATTCAATCATAAAATATCTCCGGCAGTTAAAGGAGCCCAATTAATTAATGATACCTTTTTCTTGTAGAAAGAAATATATGTGAAAACAAAGAAGAGGAAAACGTAAAGATGTAGGAAGAGAGAATTAATTGTACTGCGATCAATGAGACTCTTTCCTATCGCGCTGAAGAACCGAGAGAGAAAGTCTCCCCTTCGCTCTCTCGCCTCGTCACGTCTTCTTCTGTCTGTCTCTCGTCGTAGCTGACTGTGACAAATAATTACCGAGGCTTAACATAAGCCAGAGGCGGTATACTTAGCTAATAGCAAAAAAGAGCGGCGATGGCCTCCAAGTCGTTCTACGTGCGAGCGGTCGACGCGTTTACGCCGTGACGGGTCCGCGGGCGAGATAGATTTCCACGGACGATTCTGGGCTCTGTGTCAGCTATCGCATTCGCATATATACCAATAAGACCGAGACTCGAGACAGTGCGGAACGCGTGCGAAAGTCCGCGCCGTTCGGCATCACGAGCGCGCATCTTCGGGAAATATAACATAATGCGATCGCAAACGGATCCAACTTGAATCGATAAAAATATTATTGCTCTCTCTCTTTTCAAATGGCACGGTGAGCATGCTCAGAGCTCGTCCCAAATGATACGATGCTCCCTCTCTCTCTCTCTCTCTCTCTCTCTCTCTCTCTCTTTCTTGCTCGTTCGCCAGTCTTTTTCGTTCTCGACCTCGCTTTCTGGCTAACTTATACTTATTATTGCATTACCTCGTGTTCTAGCATAATTCCAGCTTGTGCCGGAGATAGCGGGGAGATGATGAGAGAGCCGGAGAAAAAGTCGGGCAAGGCGATGCCTTCTTTTTTTTTTTAACATAATTCGGCGCATATAATCCGCGCCCCGAGGTCGAGTGCGCGTAATTGAGCGCATTGGTGACAGGTGCATCGCCCTTTTCTTCTGCCTTCGCTTGCGCGAGCAACGGACACGTTAATGTCTTCATTACGACTTCATTCATCAAACTATCGCGCGCCGTTTTTCCCTCAATACATGTTTACATGCCGGCGTATCTTCTTTATCGCGTGGAATAACAGCTTCTGTTCGTCGCGAAAGAAGGCTTCTTCATTATTTAGTGAGGACGCCTTGCCACATTTATTATTAAATTTGACCGAGTATTATAATAATTCAAACATTGTCGTAACGTAAAACGTGATAAATATTTTAAGAAAGAGACGATATAAAATAATGTATTTATATGTACAGTACACTGAGAGAAATGTTTGGTAAAATCAACCAAAGTTTGGTTGAATAGTGATCAAATGAATTTTATAGTTATAATTACTAAATATATAGTACAATAATCAAGATTCGTGAAATTGTCAAATTAACAATAATAGAAAAAGCGGCAAATACGAAAGAAGGCTTCTTATAACTTATACTGAAGATGGCTCGAAGGATGAGCCGAAACGTCTAATTATTAAAGTCTTATGTGACAAATAACCTTTGTTGTTACTATTTATTACGCACCGTCGACTGCGCTGTACTCGTATTTGCCGCTTTTTCTATTGTTGTTAATTTGACTAAATATATAGTTGTTTTGACCATACAATTTGTAGCCTTAACCAAATAATTATTTTCATACAACAAATTACAAAATTTTGTTAAATGTAACTAAGTTTTTGGTACCAGTAACAAAATTCATTTGATCACTATTCAACCAAACTTTGGTTGATCTTACCAAACGATTTCTCTCAGTATAATGTTTTGTTTGCAATATATTCACTGAGAAAAAAATTGTAGTGGTGACAACTATAAGGGGACAACCATACAAATTTTGTTAATATAATTATAATATATAAAAAATAGTAATAAATAAAAAATAGTTGTAATTACTATATTATATAGTATACTATAACTGTTTTTTATTAGTTCTCTTAACCATTAATTTAGTTGCAATAACTATAACATAGTTCACTTAACTATATATTATAATTATATTAACAAAATTTGTATGGTTGTCCCCTTATAGTTGTCACTACTACAATTTTTTCTCTCTGTGTTCGTTTTTTCGAAATACGAAAGATTGCACGGTGGAAATGACAATACATTTTTCGAAACAAGAATATATGTCGTTGTTATATTGGCCTCAAAAAAAACGGTAGTGGTAAGAATATTTGAAAAACAAAGTAAGGAAAAGGGCGTGAAGATAATATATGCTACTAATTTACACGAGCATCCCGTTCGACACTTTGCGCGTACCCGACATCCACAGCCCTCATCCCGTGAGAAGTGGAAGGGGTGGCGCTCTCATGAATGCGCCGTGGAGTTTCGTGAGCTCCTTAATGAACCTAGTTCGCGAAAACCATTAATAACGAAAGGACTCGGCGAGGAGCGCGCGCGCCGGCAGGAAAAGAGACGCCGATATTCGGGCGAAGGCCCGAAACCGCAGATCTTTTGTGAGAAACTCTCCGAAACGGCGGAGGTGCTTTACACCTCCATTATTTTTTCAAGATCGACTGCATCGTTCGTCTTGTTCGAACGCGATCGGAAAATCATGAGGCCGAGCGAGCCAGAGGGAATTAGCGAAAATAAAGTTTCTTTTTACGGAGACAAGTCGGATCACGGATGGCCTGTTTGCAGGGCGATCGAAAGCCTCCGCCCTCCCTAACGAAAGCTCTCTCTTCTCGGAAGCGAAACGCAGGAAACGGAGAGATAGTCAGTCGGCATGGCGAAGGGTGTCGGCTAGCCCTAATGCGACGTATCAATATACGTGGATGGTGGTGATGGGCCAATATCGCATAAGTGGCTCGATTCGCAGTCATTTGTTACATTTTGTTCGGTCTAAGTAATTTAAGAGTCACCGTTTGCCCTCCTCCTCCTCTCCTCCGTCTCTCGAGAGGAAGAGGGAAAGACGAGGGATCGGGAAGAGAAGACGGAAATCTAAGAGAGAACGGGAGAATAAGAAAAGAGAAAGGGTGGGCTAGGACGCTTCGACTCCGGTGGAAGTTACTACGGCAGGGGGGAACGAGGCGAGGGTGGTGCACTTCGCCTCCATTCTTCGGCAAATCGCGGCATATTTGTCAGATTTTTGTTAGAGAACAAAACCTCGCCGACCACCCCTGGCGCGAGTAAAAGGGGGAGGGGGACGACGGAGGGATGCGGCGCCTTAAGTGGATTGGCTTCGTTCGTATATACGGTGTATGTGTATCTACGACGAATGCCTTAATTTCAGCCTTCCGTCGAAGATCTTCGTCGCCTTCGATTTCCGACTACGCGAGAGAAATCTCCACTCTTTCGTCAAATTATAGGATTACAAATACGTGCCTGCATATCGTTAACTGCCCCGCGTTCATTCCCAATTGCATAATCGCGCGCACGTCGAGTCTCAAGCGTGAACAACGAGTAATCGTGATTGCGAACTAACGCAATGAGTACACATGTACGTGCATACATATAATATACATGCAATGTATGCTTTATATCCATAAAACAAAAGAAAAGAGAGAGGTAGATTTCAAATTCATTCTCACTCACCCTTGAAGCCCTTCTCCGGCGATGACGATTCGAAGTTGTAGGCATCGGACTCGACGTCAGTCTCATTTTCTAACGGTGCATCAATCTGAAATCAAAAAAATGTTTGTGATACATTATTAAGGATGGTCGTAAAAATAAAAGCTCTTATTTTTATTGTAAATTATTTGCTGCTAATCAGCTTCAAAATATTGAAACGATCCTTAAGCATGTAACAAATGTTTGTACATGATAAACGCGCTTTTGTGACTCGTGACGAACGATAATTTAATTTTTTAATCAAGAGCGGTATAATATAAGAAAAATGTTCTCTATTGCATTATTTGGAGCTTTGACTTTGGAGGAGACAGAAGATGATCCGCATTAAATTTGAGCATCGGATACACGTGTGAACAGCTGCCAACGGCTATAACAGCGTCTTCCCACGCGTCTTCTCGAAGCACACATGTGATCCACCAATCTACGCGCCCCTCTATGTAATTACACGACTACATTTCGTGTAAACGTGTAAACTATTACGATACATACGGTTCATATTACGACACTTATAACATAAAATAAATGTTAACATTATTGCATATTACGCGTATAACTACGCATAAAAAGACGCGGAAGTAAAATAAACAGTTTTACATCGCTATCTAATCTTCGAACGCGTTAGAAAGTAAATCAACAAATACATTTTCATAAATTTGTTACGTGGGGCATCGATATGGCAATCCTCACTTGCTCCACATAGTTTAAATTAAATTAAATTAAATTTGATATCTTTCTTTTAAAAATCCGAACTTGCTAAAGCGAATTACAATCATAATCACACTAAGAAAAAAATTAAGTTCTCGTTTAAAAAGTTGGCATGGGAATTGAAGTGAGCAGCACACGCGTAGGTGTGATTGCGCCTTCGAAACCCCTTTTTCCCATAGAACTAAATATAGCGGGGTGTCATCTCTCTCTCCGATGGCTTGGACACACGTGTCTCGCGCGACGTCAGTACAGCGATTCACATCTGGTCGATGTTTCCTGCCGGCCGCATCATCCTCTGTGCAATGTGATTTATTTTCAAGTATATGATCCCAGAGATTCGCCACGAGACGAGAGATCATCGCGGCGGTCGGAGCGGATAGTCAAAGGCAACGTGAATATACAACGCGGTTACAAAAATAAAGCAAGGTCGGTTAGCGATAAGTACAATCGTGGGGTGTAGTATGTATGCAATAAAAAGGATTTTTTCCCTACATTCTGCGTTGTCTACCGGTATATAAAATAAAAAATAGTCGAAAGTGAAGTAAAAAGTGCTACTCCAATATAGGAATGATAACTATAAGGGTAAAGTTGCCTATTATGAGATACCTTTTTTTAAAGGCTTATAATTTATTTAATTTATACCATTAACTCCCATTTTTTCAAATTATAGTAAATATATTTAAGTTTCATTGCCAAAAGTTAGCAATCGATAAGTTATACTTTGTTGTATATGAAATTTTTTTATCAAAATTGCCGATTTTGCTAATTAAAAAAAAAGGGTTCCTAATATGAGGTACAAAGGTTTTTTTTATAAGAAATGGGTCTTATCGATTTGGATCTTACTAGGTTCAAATTAGGCTCCAGACTTAAAATCTAGTTGACCAATCAAATAGCTCTTTCGATACTCAAAAACTTTCGTACGTAACATTTTTCTTCAAAATCTATTCTCGAAGAGATATTTTAAAGTCTCATTGCTAATGCTGAAGACCATAACTTTCAAGCCTCATAATTCGAAAGTCCTCCATGAAAAACTTTATTATAGCATTTTGGAAAGTTCTCGAAGTCAGAATATGCAATAATAAATGGAGATTTTTGAGTGTCTCATATTATGAGTTCCACGCTTTGCGGTTTCACGATTACCAAATCTAATATTTATAATTAAGCAAATCATCACATCCCATATTTTTCTATTAATACGACTTTACTCTATCACTGCATGCAGAATTTATCATCAAATATTTGTTTATTGTATAATAAACAAGGTTTAAATACACATCTCAATAAATCTTGACATTATCCAATTTCAAAAAAAATTTTTTTTTCAACGACTGCACGCATGATCTAATAATAAATTTTCTACTAAATAGATTTCACTCCAAGAGTAACAAGTTTATGATGGTACCGACCATATATGCGTTTATTAATGTAGCAGAAACCTCGCTACCTCATATTAGGAACCTATCCCATAATAGGCGACTTTACCCTATATTACTGAGAAACACAGTTTCTATAAAAGGATTCTATAAAATTTCCTAAAGCCCATCCGAAAAGTTGACTTTCGCGATTATCAGGCCTGCGCAAAGTGGAAAGCTCTACGGCAATAATTATCAGTCTACGCTATCGCGTAGTTTATAAAGCTACGTTTATACTCCAACGTCATCGTCGACGCGCTTCCAATCGAGGCCGCTGGCAACGGGAGTGCATAGTCTCTGTGGTACGGATTCCCCGAAGTTCCTTTCTTTCATCGCCAAACGTTATTCTCGGGCCTCCTCCCCCTTCGTCCCTCGCTGGCCGCGACTGCCACGAGGGAGAGCGCGCAGCGCGTAAAGAGGAGGACGAAGGAAGGGAGAAACCAGGTAAAGAGCGTTTCTCTCTACACGGGTATAAGGCCAGTTTTGAAATGCTCGGCAATATAGTGAGTTCGTTATGAGGCTCGCCCCGACGTGGTATGGCTCATAATTGTAGACTCGGGGCTCGAACCGTGCACCTCCGGGCACTACCTTCTCCCCGACTGACACCTATTGTCCGCAGGAAATCCCGCGGATCGGTCCGAAAATCGCGGCAATCGCGCGTCGAGCAGCGACGACGGGGCGTCTAATCGTCGCCCGATGCCGGTGTCGATTTTCGCGGCCCGCCGCGACACGGAT
>QKQZ01013191.1:0-23062 GCA_003595255.1 Solenopsis fugax
TATATATATATATACATTAATAAAATTTTGTTCAAATCTTTTACCTTTAATCTGCTGTCACTCTCAAGGTTTGAATTATTAAAAAATGTTAAAGAATAAACGATTTTTAAAAGTGAAAATACTCCTTTAAATATTTCGTATGTCAGAATCTGCGATATATGTATAAAATAAATGGTTTGTAATTTGCATTGTTGTGAAATATTTCTCCAGATAGCTGAAAAAATGTCAAGGTTTGGCGCCATTGACGTGAAACAATACACTCCGAAGCGCGTCTTAGTTGCAGTAGGAAATCACAGAAGGTTAGTAATTCGTACTTTCTATCAAATCTTTTTTCTTATTTAAAATTTTTTCCATGTGTTCCTATTTTTTTATATACAATATATAACATATATAAATATACATTACATATGAAAATAACAAGAAGCATTATTACACATTTTAAAAGTATGATAAATAGAACGCAACTTCATGCATATATTGAAAAAGCGATTACTGCCAACTGCGTCCGATTTCGAAATATATATGAAAATATGATAATACTGTGTGGTATGAGAAAACGTGAGAAATTAAATCTTCTGATAGAGAAATTATTTTATTTGGTTTTATTATTCTATATAACGAATAAATATAAATATTAATATAAAATATAATTGTACAAAGGAGGATAGGAAATTTATAATAGTATGAAGCTACTTTGTGCAAGGTAGCAAAACTATTTTGGATACTCTTCAAGGGCAGCTGCATATACTCACCAATGCACAAAATGATTTTAGTATATACCCTCCTATCATATAAAATAATTATATTACAGTACAAACTCGCATGTTTCTTTCTTTTCTATATGTAAGATGAATTAGAGATTGATCTTATTCAAGCATTTAAAATAATAAAACATTATAACTTGATCAATTTAGTATTTAAAAAATTAATTGCGATTCTCTGCATTGCAGGTAAAATAAAAAATACTTATATTAATAGTCTAATTTTTCTAAATTTATTTTTCTAAATATAATTATCATTCTTTATGAAATATCAAAATTAAAAAATTTTAAGTTACTTATTTAATTTATTAATTGACTTAAACTTTTTTTATTTTAATAGTAAGGAATAATAATTTTATTTTTATTAAAATAAATTATTAAGAGTCTAATTTAAAATAGAATTAGAAGCAAATATAGTGAACATAGAGTTAATTCAATATTTTTAATGTAAATACACTGAATTTCAACTGTATCATTATTTATAAAATATTCATCCGATTTTACTCAAGCCATTTATTTGATTGGCATGGTATTACATCGAATTATTACACCTCTTTGTAACGGTGACTCGCAACACGCGTTCGGTCAAAGAGTTTATTTTTCCGGTCTAGTTAGTACGATCGATCGACTGCGCGCGTTTGTCTAATTCAGATAGTTTGAAAACACAAACCGTCAAATATATCACTAATCCAGTGAATCTATCAATCCGCTTGTTTTATGGGGAATGTGTTGAGATCGCTTGAAGTATTTCGAAATCGTTTAAACGCTGCAGGTGTTCATATATTGTTATCGTTATCAAATACTGTTTTAATACTGATATTAACGCCGATATTATAACATAACGATATTGTGATATTAATAACGCCGTGTGCCCGATGATTCGTTATATATCCGATTTTATACTTTCACACCTGCTTTACAAATTGAGCATTTCGATGTTCTCGCGGTTCTGTCATAAACAAAATAGCCGTGGACGCATCTTTTTGGTTTTCCATACCGGTATGAAAAAAAACCCCAAAAAATATCGATATTATTTCGGTACTTCGTTACCGGTATAGGTCCCTGGTTCACGCAGCATACTTTCGTGAGTTTCGTTTTTTTTCTCAATGAAATATAATAATAATAATACGCTGTAGTCACTGACCTATCGTCACGGACTACGTTTGACAAATTGCACTTCCTCTGTTACCTTCTTAGGAGTATCGAAATTTTATTTTCTTATCTTCAAATTGATTTGATAAGAGAATACTGAAATGACTATGCACTTTGCACGTTTTTGCACAGAAGATAAGACGTTCTTCTATATTGAAATTAAAAAATAAATTATTCTGGTATATCGACATGCGTACACTTTTTACAATGAAACTTTTTCGATTATTCGTACAATGGATAATTGACTCGATGCCGTCATATTGTACGCGTAAGATTTTCTCCGTCATTGGCACCGTTCCCGTCTTTATGTCGCTTTTACCAACGAACTTTTGCGGATATATTTACAACGCTTATTAAAAGACCGCCACTGTCTACACCATCGTATACATTATTATTAACGGTCTATTATTACACTTGATGTGCCACACGTGTGCAACTTTTGTCACGCGAAATTGGCTTAACGCGTTATTACGTTTATCTCATCGTGCAGGGCGCGATCGAGATTGTTGGACGCGGTCTTGTTTGTAACATAATGTTCAAAAGCGATTTCCTTAATTATCTTACAGTGCACGGGACATATTGCAACACTTCAAGCAAAACAAGGAGCTGTACGTAGTCCCTTACAATCCGATCCGGCATTCATCTTCGGTTCAACTTATTCTTTGGTACGTATAAAAATCATTAATTAAGCAAAGTATTCCGGAAGTATAGCATGATAATTTGACATGAATCCCATTAAGAAATTGTCTTTTGAAAGACCAGACACGTGAAATAAACGAATAAGTCTGTTCGACTTATTTGAAGTAACTTGTGCATTTATTTCCATTCGTTGGCGATTTATGGTGATTTATATCTGGAAAAGATTCGATTCGACATTCATTGCTTGCGCTAATTATATTTTTAACTTGCGAGTAACTTGGTCTATTCAATAAAGTTCTTTCTACATTTATTCTACACTGTTAAAAATGCCATGAAATGTCATGAATTCAATGTATTTTTAAATTAGTACATTAAATCGAATGTATCTATTACTGAAAAGTATGTGCATGAAATTTAGTGTACTTTTAATAACATTTAATTTTTTTAATATAAGTACTTGAAATATTTGTTTCTGTTACATCATATAAAATTTTACTGTGTATTTTTAACAATATACATAGAATCTTCATATATAAAAAAAGGAGGAATTAAATATATTTCAAAGTTAAATATATTTTATATAAATAGGTTCAATCCTCTCTTTTCAATGAGGAATTTTCATGATCTCATATCAATAATAGCCAAAGTATTTTAAGAAGATGAGAAAGCTTTGAAATCACTAATTGATTAATTCAACATTCTTCAGTAATTTAGATATATAAAATAATATAAAGCATAGTTCTGTGATTTGAAATCAAACTTGGAGACTTGTCTAAGCATCAAGACGTGATGCGAAAGAAAATATTGCATTAAAAAAGAGTTTGGTAATATTGAACATAAGTTCGTAGCGGCATATATGTGGTTAAATAAATCTATGCACAATATTTAATAATATTTAGTAACCGTGTAATAATCGATTAGTTATTATTATTATTATGTTTGATTACTGTTAATATAATTACTAAATATTACTAAATATTTGGTTATGTTAATCAAACATTTAATTAAAATTATTGCACCAAAGCTGGTTTATTATTATTACGAAACTTTTTCTTTCAGTGTGATGTAGAAATCAAATATTGACCATTCGCGACAAAATGCGATATTTCCGGGATCCCTACGTCCCAACGCACCGATCGCATCTCACGGTGTCATAATCGCGATTTTGGTCGGCGGTCGTGATGCGTTAAGGCCGATCCGATTCCTATTAGTAGCGGAATGCTACTGAACGTCAAATAAGCATTACGTCAAACAAATTAATGGCTCTCAATTGGATCGCGTTAGCGAAGTCTCTAATTAGTGTCGGCATTGCCGTAGATGCAGAAGCCGCGAATCGCGTTGCCAATTGTTGCGAAGGCACTAACGAATGATTTGATCGATTGTTGCATTATCCTCGCGTTTATTCCTCGTCGTTCTCTTGGCTTATCCCATTTCGTACGATCAATCCGCACTCGTCATTACCGCGTTCTAAACGCAATGAAAATGTTATATTTAGGTAGCTAATCCATCCCGTTTGCATTCGCATTCATGTGCTACGTAATGAAATTCTTCTCTAAATTTATAGACTTGATGGTTTCGGTCATCGATAATTTTCTTGATTTCTTTTCGCGATTGCTGGTAAGATACCCAATTTTATTACGAGTTTTTTTCGTAATAAGACTTTCGTCCAACATTTTTATCGAATTTTATTTTATTGAAAGAAAGAATACGTGAATTGAAATTAAATCGTTTGAAAAACAGTACTTTGATTACGGAGTTATAAATTCGTGTAAGTTCAAATATTTAAACTTTGTCTTTCATTTTAATTTTATATATTGTTTTTTTATTGCTTTTTACATGTATAATCACATGTTGTGTATGTTATAATATAATCGGCTGATCTTTTTAACCACAGGAGCAGTATAGTCGTTTCTGGCGGAATCTTTGCGTGGGTGCTGCATCAGAAGTTTCAGAGAAGTTCTTAAGACTGAATATCTTTAAAATATAGCAAAGAATTCAAAGGTTTTTTTTATTGAAGATTTTATCAAATTGTTGATTTAAAAAAAAATTATGTAAGACAATAAGGTACATTTTTTAATAATAATATTATAATAATAAAACAATCATATAATGATAATAATAAGACAAATTATTCCAACAACTCCGTAACTATTTTGCGCGATATCTTTTTGTTATCCTCGATTTGCAAGGATCTCTAAAAACATCTACACCAAGTTGATGAACGAATCTATCGTCGAAATTAAGATTGGCGGCTCTCTGAAACACTCTGCGTATAAAAAGCCATTTAAACTACACGTGGACAACAAGTCTGTTTGTCGGCCGGCAGAATTAAGAGAGCGGAACACAGGATGGTACAGGTCCGAGATGCATAAACGAATAAGCATGTTACGCTTCGCCGCGATGCCTGTCGCCATTCTGTTTAAATTTAAAATTCAGCTTGGGAGCGGAATCTTTGCGAGAGTTGTTATTATTATGACTCGCAGCGAGAGCTCGAAAATTCTAAGTCAGACGAAGCTCAAAGCTCGTTTTTGAGTCGAGGAAACTCTGTTCGCGCTTGCCAAAGAAACGTCCTCTCTTTCTCTCTTTCTGTCTCCCTCTGAAAAAATCCAATTATCCCTGTCGCGTCGCGATCACAAGCCGTCGATTGCCACGCACGTTTCCGCCGTATTCTTTTTTTCCTCGATGCTCTTCCTTTCATCCTACCGCCCAGGATAATTATACCTGAAGATTTTCTCACACTCGTGTCTTTCGCGATACCTCTGTCAGCGCGTGAGGATCTGTAAAGGAAAATGAGGCAAATCCTTTGTGAAACTACACTTTGATTCGGTGTAGATTAAAAAAGACTGACTTTTGTTGTAATATTGTAAGGTACACTTACTCTAGAAACAAGATCTCTTTTTCAATTTTATGTATTGGGAAAGAGACAAAAAGGATGTGAAAAGCCAGGTTTTTTTCAACCTTTTAAATGTCAAATGTCGCCGCGCCCACGTTTACTCGTACTACTCGGATCATGATTGCTCTCTAATCTGTGCACAACGGCTATTTCTACTGCCGTCAGTGACGATGCGACAGGTGTTAAGTTATGCCAGGCGGCGCGATGTTGCATCGGCGACCAGGCGAGAATTTCAAAATCCGCCGACGAAGAGAAGCCCGCGACGAAGTATTTTCAATCGTCTGTACAGTCGCCTGGGCGATATTCCTCCGTCGTCCTAGGAACGGCACCGGACCGATAGGTGAAGGCGAACGAATAGATAGGTTCGCAGAGCATATTTCTGGCAGTCACGAGATACGATTTTACGGGCGGCGAGCGAGCGGTAACGAGCTGGTCGCGGGATAGAGAGAACGAAAAGAAGATAGAGGAAGAAGAGCCAGAGACAAAGACAAAGGATACGCGTAATATGCATGTGACGATGAAGAGGAACGGGGCAGGCAGATGGAGGGGTGGTATTCGAAGAGGACAGACTCACGTTGCTTTTGGTAGACTCGACATTGTCGGGCAGCAGCCAATCTTTGGGAAAATTCCATTAATATCTGTGGCTTTGTCCTACTTCGAATTGATGATTCGTCGTCGTTCAACACGTTATACATTAAGACAAATCGCTTTATGCGAAATATTCCTGATTCATCCCGTGTCTTTCATTCCGCGCGCGCGATTTTTGATAAGTTTGGTATCGAATTTTTTTCAGCACACTTCCCAGCAATATTTTTTTCATTATTCGATGTGATACATCATTGACGAATCAAAGAAATTTTAAAATATACTACAAAATCACAATGGCAAACGAATTCATTATAACGAAGCAAAAATTTTCAATCGAGATTTTAAAAAATAATAATCCATTTTAAGTTGGTGATGTCTCAATATCAAAGCAATCATTCATTCCTTTTTAATAATACTCAGGATCTTTTGTTAAGAGAAACACGAGACGTCTCGTGAAAGACGACACCGCAGTTGATTAATGGTGTATAAGGTGTATCAAGAGAAATTATAACGACGGTAAAATAAAACTTACACACCATACATGATATAATAATCTTGCGATGATAGGATCATATGTTCGCATGATAGATGCTTCAGTATGTTGAAGAACGCCTCTTAGGAGATCGCCGATGGACTGCAACTTCACAGACAAGCACCAGTGTGCATATACCGATGGCTGCCAAACGTATTTATGTGTGTCGCGATGCAGTACCGTTTTTATAAGTTTGAGAAATGTCGTCCGCCCACGTCGACGTTATATTTTCTGTATTTGTACACGTTGATCATACGCCAGGATTGCATTTACGCATGTGGAGCTGCACGAGATTGATATCTTAATGCGATTTTTTCGACGTGTTAAGTCGTTAAATTATAACATAGCGTGTTAAATAAGATTATAGTAAAAGAGATAATTATCTAATAATTAATATAAATGTTAATTATTCAATTAATCGCATTAGAAATTAGTCCGTTATGTAAGGTCTCACTCTCCTTCACGTATTTGTCATTCAAGGATCGGTTAAAAATATATTTAGTATTGAAATTATGAAAAGAGTATTCATACACAATTTTCGTTACAAAAAAGATTGACTGCAAATTTGTTAAAGAATATATCTTTAAAATGTAATAAGACAATGGCAAACTTTTTGCAATTTTGCAATATATAATCATGATTCGTAGCAAAAAAAAAATCAAAATTGTGTATTGAGTCCTCAAAAACATCTGTCGATTTCGCTTAATCTTAAATCAGTCTGCAGGATCAGATCAAGCATAATTGCAATCGCGAGTGTCAATCAATTTCAAGATATCTTGATTTTCGCACTTCAAGACAGCTTGATTAACCCAATTTCGTAGCCCTGGGTCCAAGCCCACGCGTGCGACCTTTACCTCGTCTACGCCAGGGGTGGGAGTCCATCTCTCGAGGAGTCCACCTGCCATCGGATACCAGCGCGACCAAGCTGACTGTCCGGCCGCACGCCTACACAAATTGCTGCCGCATTATTTCGAGTGCTTTGGCCTTGGGTAGCGGCCAGAGAAAACTTTTGCGGAGATATCGGCGGAACGCACGATGATTCTTCCTCAGGAGCACGATAAAGTGCGGACTACTTCGATCGGAAGATGCATCGCCCAGTGGCGGCTTTCACTCACAAGTTCTTTATTTTTAACACCTGGATATAACAATGAATACCTTTGCGAGAAATATATTCACATACAGTTTTGTATGTGATATTTTTTGATAAAAATATACAAAAAAGGCTTAATAATAAAAATATAACGTAGATTTTTATCATATTTATTACTATAGAAGAAAAAATAATATATTTCTTATAAATATTATGACTATTCAATGAGTGACAAATTCTAATGATTACTTATGGAATCATTTGTTTATTAGCCCATCGTCATACAGTGGCGCTAGTATATATGCCAATATACAATACCTGCATTTGTTATAAAGCATTTTTACTTTTTAGCATTTCGAAACTTTTTCAATGTATATTTTAGAATTTAATTATACATACTTACCCTCGTGTTAATTTTTATTTTAGTCTTACTATTTTCTATTTTGTCTTTTAAAAAATAGAAAATAGTAAACAATTTAAAAAAGAGAAAACTTATTTGTCTGTGGCACATTGAATTGAAAAGTAAATATCTTATTTCAAGTAAACGTATATTTACTTTTTTATATTTACTATATAAAATACTTATTTTTAATAGTATTATTTATAAATAACACATCCTTTAAACAAATATTTGTATTGAATCTGTTTGAATTTTTTCCCAATTTTATTGCGCCAGTCATTTTTCAACAATGCATGTTAATAAATTAACTGGCGCAATAAATTTTTTGCTTTACATTGTTAGAAACTTTATATTGACTTCTGTACATTTCAATTGAATTCTGTTGAGCCTATTTCTGCACTTTAATTATTGTTACAAGCATCTTTAGAACATGAGAGAGAAAGAGAAAGAAAAAGGAAATGGTTTTTCAAACCAAGTTAACACAAGGCAACGTTTATAATTTCTTTTATATGACAGCCATTTATACTCGCTGCTGTGTTCACGTATTTTCGAGAGGGATATTATATAATCCGCGAAGATCTACCGCGACGTCTGCTAGATTACTGTCTATCTTCATCCCGATATGTTTAGAAAACTAAACAGGCGAAATGCGTCGAGAACTCGAATTCTCAGCGTTACGCTGTTGAACGATGAAAAATCGGATGAAAAGAAATGAAATTAATTCTGTGCTAGCCAGACACACTGGGATCCTCGTGGACAGTCCCAACAATTTCTTGTTCCGAAGTTCTCTCTACGGACTATTTCGGTCCATAAGCTGAATCGCGCGGAAATAGCCTAGCCTAGCCCCTGGCCTAGAGCGTAGGCTTGACCGGCCGTAATAGCGGCTTTCTCAAGGATTCTTCGTCACATTCTCGTCGCGTAAATTGGAGAACGTAGCAGGAGATTATTTTCTCCCGTGTCCGAACGGGATTAGTACGGTGCGTTTCTTTGCTAGCGATAATATATAGCATAACGCGGACGCCAGTTCGTAGTAATCGTGATATATTTATCTCACTACCGTCCGACAATCGACGAACTCCCAAAGATCGCGTTGTTCACTGAAATAATTCCGCGTCTACCACGCAAGTTCATAAAATTATAAATACTTTGCACATTCATCTTTTGTTCAACCAGCTTTCATTATTGGATGAAAAGCATTCTTCCCAATTTTAGAAATATTAGAAATATGTATTTCACATATATAAGTTACCATAAAAAAACTTCGAATTTAAGTAAATTCTAAGATTTACCAAATTTCTCTAGTAAAAGTCAATTTATGTAAAAACTTGTAATGTGGATTACTCGTCGATGTTAGTAAATGTTAGGATTTATCTAGTTGTATGAAAAAAATCAAGATAACTTGGCAATTCAGCTAAAGTATATTTTTTTTTTATTAATTTGATCAAATTATTAATACATACTGATAATTTTGTCATAAAAATTGAATTTTATAGTTTCTGTGAGAAAAACTTCCATATGTTTAATATTCAATTTTTTATTCAATTTTTGTTTAATTTTGTCCGAGACAGTATGAAACATAAATAAACATTTAACTTAACATCTTTTCTACTACTTACCCTCGTTTTTCGTATAATAAAAAAAATAAACTATGTCGACTTTTTTATACAGCTTTAGTAAGTCTAACAAGTCCTAACATTTATCAACATCAATAAATAAAATTCTGACGTTACAACAGTTTTCACATCTTTATATTCTTAGAAAACTCAGTGAATTTACGTGTAAATCCTAAATTTAATTAAAATTCGAAATTTTATGATAACACATTGCAGCATCCCACGTCGCGTGTTCACAATTTGATCTTTAGCGAAATAAAAAAATTAAATTATAAGGAAGGTGTTGTGATTTAATAACATACTTACATTTTATAAAATTACAATAAATATCAGCATAAAGATCTAGATGCTATGACCTATAAGGCGTTTTGTTTAATGTTGTATTTATACTTACATTTCACTTTATTAAAGTTTTTAATCTCTTTTCCAGAACCAGAAGTTTTTCATCTAAAATAGAACGCGCTTTAACCAAATTTAAATCGGATTATGGAAATATTTAACTTTGAAAATTACGAGAAGCGGCAAATTAATAATTTCAAAGAGCTTTTATATGAAATTTTTTCTAAAGAAAAATCGATTCGACATTACGCTTTTTTAAATTTTATTTTACTAACGTTGTTACTCTCTTTTTCAGAACCAGAAATTATTTTTTCACTAAATAGAGTTCGCTTTTATAAAATTTTAATTAAATTATTGTCGATATATTTAACCTTTAAAATTATGCGGCAAACTGATAAATTTAGAGAAGTTTTACATGAAATGTTTTTAAAGACAAATCGATTCGACCTTGCTCTAATAATTTCAATTTTACTTTACAAACATTGATACTTTCTTTTTCAGAACCAGAAGTTATTTTCGATTGAATAGATCGCGTTTTAACAAAATTTTAATCGGATTATTGTCAAGATATTTAACTTTGAAAATTACGAGGAGCGGAAAATTAATAAATCCAAAGGGTTATATTAGATTGGTGCAAATAAAATAGTCATTTTTTAATTTAAATTTTAGATAAATTTAAAACTTGCTTTAATCAAAGTAATCTCCATTTATTTCAATGCATTTCTGCCAATGTGATATAAATGCATCAATGTTGTTCTTTAAAAAATAAAAACGATGACGTCGTCAATGAGGATGCATGCCCACGAAGTCTCGTAAATTGTTGAACTTTGTGTCTACAGACGGAAACTTTTTGAACTAACGCCTCGTCGTTCTTTCACTGGCAGAACTTTCACAGAAAGCAATATTAATGTTTCGTCTTGCTTCAGCCGCGAATTATAATTGAGTTTGAACTCGTACAAGTAAATTAAACAAATTTCTTTATTTTTTATGTTGACTTAAATGCAAATTTTAACAATTAATCACAGTAATTCATCATAATAAGTGAATAAATAAAGTTATACATACAAATTTACGTGCAGGACATGTACTTTTCACAGTCAGCGCTATGTGTATAAAAGAAAGATAAACTACAAAGGCAGAAAGTTTAAAATATGAAAAACAGCTATTTCATTTGCATCGACCTAATGAAATTTTTTTTAAAGAAAAATCTATTTGATATTTATCGAGATAGCTTTAGATAAAGAGACACTTTATTAGCTATACAAAGAAGTCAAAGTTGATTCTCAGCATATTTTTATCATCCCCAGTGTGTGCGTAATTAACAGCAGCCTTTGCCCTCATGTTGCATCTCTAAATATTCTTCTTATTATTGCGTAATAATACGTCTTTCGCGTGTTCTTAAAGGAATCAGCTTACTTTGCCCTTTTCCATGGCTTGAGATACCTTTGATAAACCAATGAAGCGCGCGCACGGCATAGGAATCTATATTTATTATTATACAATTAATATATCCGATGATTGGCGTATCAAGAAGCGTAGTCTCGGAAAAACATAAGAATTTTTAAAATCATTTTTTCAATTTTTCTTTACACAAGAATTAATTTTTTGGCACGTGCGTGCATAGAGATAGGATAAAAAGATTAAAATATAAATTTGAAGACGTGCACTGAGAAAAAAAGTTGTTAACTTGACTAAATGTTTTAACGTGATTGAATTTTTTCAATTCAAACATTTACGTATTTGAATTAAATATACATATATGTAGTTAAGTTAAATATATAAATGCTTAAGCTGAAGTTCAAGTTTTATGTATTTAAATCAAATACATGAATAGATAAACTGAAAAAATTTAATCGAGTTGAAAAATTTAATCAAGTTAATAACCTTTTTTCTCATTGTGTATTCTAAACTGGAGTTCCTTAAAAATGTAGGAAAAGTAATGAACGCTAGAAAAATCATAGATTTGCGAATTTGTCTGCAATTTCGAAATAATATTCCCAAACTTCACTTTCATCCGAGTGATTTGTCTGTGAAAGAGATCCGTGATAACGTCGTGACGATCGTCGGCCTCACTACTATCAGAGATCTCGGGAGTCCGGATAACTCGCGTCGGCATGGTCGCGCGCACTCGCGTGAGCCCAGCGCCAAGTCCGGCCCCGAACGTATCCTTGCGACTATTTTCGAGTTACGTGTTTCGACATGATAGATGAGACTTTTCTGCGTTTCATCGACGTCGCGTCGGGCCGCGCGGTACCTGCCAAAGATTCCCCGGCTCGGTAGTGAAGAACGACGAGTAATTTAGGATCGCGGACGATACCTGTCGTGCGCGTTCCTCTCAGACGTCGGCATTTCTTTTTTATGGAAAACCTTATACTTGTAAACTGTCTTTCTCGAATTCTATATAAAAGTGACGGGTCTTGTTAACGAGATTAATTACGGAACTTGCGGATTATGTATTTTTTTTTTATTTTTACACTTGATATCCATCTGTGGCGTTTTGGAAGTCTTAAGTTTCACAATCGCTTGTACATGTTAAAGTGATTGAAAAATTTTCTTTTAGAACAATAATATATCTTTAATTAAGTTTTCTACATTAAAAAATTTTTCCCTATTTTTATCTATCTTGAATATATTTATATTCAATTTACATTCCAAAAAATTATTTTATTTTGAGACATTGTTATATATTTTTGTATTGCAAAGATAAACATTGATATAGTAATTTTAATGTATTGATTTTTGTGGAATATTTTTAAATTTTGATGAAATTTTAATGAGCACATTAATAGAAGAAATTCATTAGAAGTTGTAATGATTTGATTATGATTATTTTGTTAATTTCGAATAGCAGTCACAAATGTTCTCAGCAATAAATAAAATTCTTTCTCTTGACAATTCAAAGAGGCGTGAATTCGCTCACTCACGACGTCATGTGTCACGCAACAACTGTGACGTTCATGAAGCCGTGACGTTGCCTTCCTCAAGGTAGGCAGAGGCCGATCTCAAAGTGCGGTAGAATTCCTGGGGATGTCAGCACGCACATCTCAGCCTTCGTTCATCTGCTATTTTTGTTCTCCCTAAGCTGTTCTTAACGAAGCGTTTGGATATAAGCACATTATATCTGCCTGATAATGCGCTGATAAAAAAGAAAATAATAATGCATCTCTTTTGTTTTGGATTTAACTTAATACACATACTTGTGAAATATAAAAATGTAAATATGAAAATTCTTAAAATGCTATAGATGGATATAAAAGGAAATTAATCTTCAGAAATTTCTTTTATGTATTTCTCTGTTATTTCTTTTTTTTTAGGATATGTTCAAGAAATAACTACAAGCTTTTAATATACTTACAAAAATTCTTTTTAAATCCTTTTTCTAGTATTAGATCCTTTTCTAGTGATATTTCGTAGTTTTGTTAATCAAATAATGCAAAGAAACTGTTATTCCTAACCTAATGAGACATATTCCATGAGACGCCTTTTTATATCGTCGATAAATAATAAAATTAGAAAACATTTATTTTGTTGAATCCTCAATCATTATTAGCACAAGACTACATCTGTTATAATGGTTTGAGTGCAGTTTTGCAGGCGCATAGTCAAAATAAATTTTATATATTGTATGTATATATATGTATATATAAAACATAAATTAATGATATATATAATATATAAGAATACTATCTGATTACTACAGGAAGCCACTTCATGTCAGATTTCGTAATAAAATCAATACTCAGAAATTTAACCAAATTCTTATATATCTCGAAATTTACATTAAAAATCTACTAAGTGAACAGTATAATTATACACGAATAGGAATTTTTAAAAATTACTCTATCTTAGGTTGAGTAATTTGATGCATTTCAGGGTCAAATTGTTAAAAAATAACTTTTGTTGAATGTAACTTTTTAATCTTATTTTTATTTGATGCGTTATGTATTATAAAAAGATTCGCGCGTTATGTATTAAATTATTTGCTTTATTCGATCATATATTTTACATAAAAGAGTCCCTCCTCATAGAACGTAAAATTTACGCTTCCTTAAAATAAACGGACGTATTTTACGAGATAATTTGACTCTCCGATATAGATTTATATGGAATATGTTACGTAAAATCATCTCAGTATATTAAGAAATACGCTGAAGGTATTTCGTGAAGAAGTTACGGATTTGCATCAAAAATGTAGCGACATATATAAACAAATGCACGTCTTTTATTTTTAACTGCTCTCCTCTTCGCCGTCTACAAAGATCAAATTAAAACAACCTAAGTGACGTACGTTTCCTGGCCAGTGCTGCGTTCATTAGGGACACGTTCTGCACTGACAGCTATGCCGTATTTCAAAGGAGGACCACGATTTGCGTGGACCAATAAAGTAAAAGTAATACGGCCGTACGTCGACTCCAGATCGTGTAAATCGTTCCATTTCGTGTAACGATTACATCACTCATTCTGAATAGCGCCGAAATTGCATTCGGCTGTTGCTGGCCAAGTGCATCGATATTACAACGATAAAGTGAGGATCGAATAACTGTTTTCGAGTATTGAAAGAAATCACGCTTACGTAGACGTATGAGACATGCATTTGTTATCGGTATTATTATTACTTTTGATGATTTTGATTAATGCCGACTCATAAATTAAAAATTTATTTATTTTTTGTTAATTTTTTTTTATTTAGTAGCTACGCGGAGAAGAAATGAATTTCAGTAAACGGAATTTGAATCTTTTAATAAATATCAAATAAATTAATTTTTAAAGTATTGTATTTCCATGTGTGTTGCAAGTGTATCAAAGTAGCAGAGTTTAAAAGAAGACATAGTGACGTCTAATACACGTCTAGTAGACATTACTTTAATCCAATACTTTAATTATTAATTTATTTAATATTTATTAAAAAGAAATAAAATCTACTAGACGTTATTTTGCTACTTGAGTACATTAACAAAAAAATAAAAGTTGTTTGGTAGATAATGGTACCATTTGATAAATAATGGTATATCATCGTGTTTACGATAAAGCAGATCAAGTGCACGCGAACAAATTCCGGATTAATAAATCAAGTCGCGCCGGCAAGGAGAGTCAATATGTCGCGTGCAGTGCGATGAAACGGCACGAGCAATCCCAGAATTAGCGAGAAACTCGCTCCGATTCGACGGGCGGGCGGGAATCTATCGGGGGAATCGCCGATGACAGAGTATTATACCATCCGAGATGCGCTCTCTGCGATGCATACGATGCATTGGGCGGTGGCAGAGATGCATCAGCGACATAGGATAGATCAACGCGGCTATGTAGATGTCGGACTATATTTGGGACGTTGAGCCACGGCTACTTTACTGGCCCAGTTGGCCAGTCGATCGGACCCCCAGACCCTCTCTGGCCGACCGCTTATTTTTAGTTTAGGTCGCTAGCCGTGCGTCGGCCCGCGCTAAGACCGCACCACTGTGTGTGCATCGCGCAAATTGCACACAGACTGCAGGCAGGTAACGACAAGCGGCTGCGACAGCGACGCGCGGCACGAACCGCAGCTAAGCGGCCGTGTTTATAATTAGCTCCAATGTTACTCGTTCAAGATTTTACATAAGTAGGACCGATTCGAGTTAACCCTGAAAGCGGCGTCATGCGGCGTCATATTCGGCGCGGCGGCTGAGTCGATCTCTTCCTCGATCGATCGGGACCACCCGAGACCGCTTGAGACCACCTGAGACCGGGATTCAGAGCAAGCGCGAATAAACACGAGTAAATAACTTTCTTCGATGCATCCAGTAATACTTGCGATACCGTTCGCATACTCATTGACACAAGTTGTTCACTCGTGTTTGCTTGGTCCATTTATGGTACTTGATCTGGACTCGGCGAATGGCAGGAGAGATAGTCGAGAAGAGGGTAGTTGGGAATTATAATGAATAGGGATGCGAGGTTGCGGACTATAAATATTTTACACTTGAAAAGGAAAAACTTTTTTACACTTTGTATTTTTTAAATTATAACTGATATATTGATATATTATAATCGATAATTATATATGTTAAAACAAATAAGTACAGAGAGTAATTAAATGTTGATTTAATAATATTTAGTATTTCCGTTTAATATATAAACAGAGATTGAAGAGTTTATTTTAATATGCCAGGACTGCATACCTTATAAATTAAAATTAAAAAAGAAACAATTTTGTCCCATTAAAAATTCATAATTATATTTTTGTTATATATATATACATATACATATACACATGTATATGTATATATATATATATATATAATTTTTAAACATATTGTCGTGTTTCTTTCTCTCTTATTGTCCTAATCAAATAAATAGATGATGGATTTTCAGCTATATTAGATCAATGGTGACAAATTAAGGATACATTATATAATTCATTTTGCAGTCACGAGTTATTGGACCTATAATAATAATCTTTTAATAATTCTCATCTCTGTTGATAATAATATTAAATCTATAATTGTGTATTACGTGTATTATATTAATTACATGGTTAATTAATAATGAAAATTTAGATTATAATTGATCTATCCAGGCAGCAAATAATTTGCTTCAGGAGATTTAATTATGCAGTCAATTGCAATTAAATGCTTCCGATACCATTTAGCGAGATACGCTTACCGCGGTCGCTTACCGTTTACTCGTTGTCCATTCGTCATTCATTCATGCCGCGCATACAAGAAATCATCGACGTCACGATGACGGATTACATCACGCATATCGGTGTCTGCATTGCGCGGGTCATGCGCGCATTCTTAATTCGGGCCTGTCTCGTAAGTATAGGCCGTACGAGCATGACAGACGGCTGACCGTAGACTTCCCAATCGGAAGGAATGTCATGAACGTCGCGAGGCAAAGACCCGTGATGAATCATATAAATAATAAATAAAACGGTACTTCATATTGATATTTATCAATTTCATTTATCGTGCCACCCTTAAAAAATTCCCTTAACTTACGCTAAAATGTTTTGTAAATTTGAACAAGCGGCTTCTATCTCAGGAAAGTCGCTATACATTTACGCAATTTTTTGAGGAATTCTAGAAATTTAATGAAACATAGGATATATTATTGTTTATACAATTAATATGCTAGGTACACTGAGAGAAATATTTGGTGAAATCAACCAAAGTTTGGTTAAATAGTGATTAAATGAATTTTATAGTTATAATTACCAAATATATAGTTGTTTTGACCAAACAATTTGTAGCCTTAAAACCCCAAACACAATTATTTTCATACAACTAATTACAAAAAGTTTTGTTAAATGTAACTAAGTTTTTGGTACCAGTAACTACAAAATTTATTTGATCACTATTTAACCAAATAATTTCTCTCAGTGTACACTGAGGGAAAAAATTTTAGTGGTGGCAACTATAAGGGGACAACTGTACAAATTTTGTTATTAGAATTATAATATATAGTTAAATAAACCATATTATAGTTATTGCCACTAAGTTAACGGTTAAGAAAACTAATAAAAAATAATTGTAATATACTATATAATATAGTAATTTCAACTTTCTTATTAGTTCTCGTAACCATTAACTTAGTTGCAATAACTATAATATGGTTTACTTAATCATATATTATAATTCTAATTTAACAAAATTTGTATGATTGTCTCCTTATAGTTGCCACCACTACAATTTTTTCTCTCAGTGTATACTTGATGTCCAATAATTAGTTTGTCTAGTAATTTTAACATATATTATATGTTTAATTTATTAGTGAAACATATGTTATATGCTATTTCAGAGAAATGATACGTACTTGTGTAGATTTCTGAGCACGTTGCTCTATAGCAATGAGAAAAATTTAATATCTGATTGTTTTGTCCGACTTTAGTTTTACGTAGATCAGAGAGGCACATATAAATTACAAATCTGTAAGGAGAAATAGAAACTATGCATAAAATATACTAAGCTTACTAAAACTTACATAGATTACTAAGCTTAGTCTCAGATTTTGTCTTCGATAAATTTAACTGGCGGATTTATATTTTCTCTTTGAAGCGACTTGCGAATTTTTGCTTCTTGTTTTATAAAATTGCGTTGATGAAAGAGTTTGTAAAAGATGTCTTGTTCCAGATACCCTTTATGGAAATCTATTTTCTGAGCGTTAATAGCATCATTACAGCTCTATTAGAACATGTGAGCGAGCGGGTGCGTATCTAATATGTAGGACCTGGATAGATTAGCAGCAAGTGCAATCGCCCGGCAAAAGGAAGAACGAAAATGGATTCGGCTCCTATCCAGTCACCCACGCTTGATGCTTTTCTTGCTCATATGCCTACAGTAAACGTATTTATGGAGCAGTATCGCCACAGTAACATGAGTATGTTGAGAGAGCACTGGCAAGGGAGAGCATAAACTTATAGCAAAGTGAAATGAAAAAAAAATCTCCCATGTGGGAGATTATCTGACTTAAATTGAACTCTGATCATTCTCGAGTACTTAATTTTATATTAAGAAATTATAAATTTTAAAATAATTTGCTGCCACTAACATCATATCATTCATAGTTGTCATGAAATTTTTAAAGGAATAGTAAAACAATGTAGACTTTTAGCGTGCGTTACCCTTACATTATGAACTTTCAATCGTTAGCTTTAAAGACCACTGCTCGCACGAAATCTTGCCAGAAAAAAGTTGCTTCTTTTGGCACACAGAATCGTACTTTGCCGTAGGCGTAAATTCTAAGACAGCTGTATAAATTTTCAGAAAAATCTTTTTTAATGTCGATGACATACAACCGTTAATTTTGTATTGACTCTCTTTGCTCCTCTTTTTTAAGTATTAAATTTCGTGAGTCCTTATAAAAACTTTAATTTAATTTTGTATTATTCAAATTTAAATGCTTTGTTAGAATGTGTGATTCTTCTTTATATTATCAGAGTTTAAAAATCTTCGGAATTTATATATAGGCCTAATGTCAATTTTTTAATCTTTAAATTGACGAGTAGGGCTGATGCGATCCCCTTTCAAGCTGTCGCGGCAGTAATTTCCGGATGCTAATGATATCGTTAGACGTTAAAGGCGCCTTCAGCAGCAATAGAGCTCTTCTGTCCAACGATAAGGGGGAAAATGACGTGAATTGCTCTTTGATAATATCTCGTAAATTTCGACGGATATGATTCCGCTGGCGATGATTTAAAATTATTTCGGGGATCTTTCTTCGGAAACATCTCTGACGAAATATGAAAATACGTATGCGGATCGTTTAGTTTTCATCCTTGTGTTTTCGAAGAATTTATTGTAACAGAATACATAAACGTTTGACGCTTTATGAAGAATTGTGATGTATAATTAAAAAGTAGTTTCGAAATTGAATACCTTATCTGATTAAATCTTTATCTTCAAGATAATCTTAAAAAATTTCATTTAATTATTTATTTGAATATTTACGTGTTTATAATATTATTGTAATTATCAATTATTTATTGTTTGTTGAGCATTAAAAATTAGAATGTCACAAGAAACAATTTACTCAGGAAATATCGAAACATTCTTCGAGAGAAAAGGTACTCTCTTATTAGTAGTTTACTTATACAAAAAATTTAGTATAAAGTTTATTTTTTTCTATTTACAATAAATTTATTTCAGTTCTTTGATCCTACTTTTAATGATAATATTAAGATCGATATTTTCGATAATAATGATGATCATAAATATATTCCTATTTAAATTGATATTAGTTCGACATAACATGAAATATGGATATATTTTGTAAATAAACGCAATCGAGTAGTAATTATTTACTGATGTATCGAGTCGACAGGAACATACGATCGAGATGAACGGCAGGTGATTCATTAGTCTGTCAGTATTTGAACTCATTTTAGAATACGTTTTGATCGATCGCCTGTTTGTCTGGCAGGTGGCTTCATCATGGCTGTTTAGCAGTTCATTTATAAAAATCGTTATAAATAAATACGACTCTCTGTGTGTCGTCGACGCGTGCTCCGTAATATTCTTTGGTTCTCTCTTTCTTTCTCTTTCTCTTTTCTTTCTTTCTTTATATACGTATATTTAGATTAGTTTCTCTAAAATTCGCGAATAAAGCTCGTCAAAACACATGCTCGGCGTGATAAACTATTATTACGAACAAGGTTTCTGACCATATTGTCGCTATAAAAACGGCATAATTTTCTAGACATATAGACCATAAAAATGCTAGTCGAGATATTTACGCTGTAAAACGAAAAATCATTCACTATTCTTCTGTGCTCTTTTCATACGTACACAGAATATGACATGTATACAACTTGAGAAGTTACTAACTTGGTGAATTATAGATTTTCAAGCAAACATGAACCTGCGACTTCTTGCAGCGAGTTTGCTGGAGGAAAACGTTCCTTCCAGCCGATCAGAAAGATTACTCCAGAATTAAGCTTCGGCTTTCCTATTTTTATTCGTTAACTCATTCGAGATCAAGCCGTTCGTGCTGCATTTGTAAGATGTATCATCTTCTTCCGGATAGATGAATCTACCGCGCCAATGGCGGAAGACACATCGAGCATGGAGAAACGTTTCTAGCTCTAATGATGTTCCAAATCATCGCTGTACCGCGGACCGGTTTTACGTAAGACTTTGAGTTTTGGCTAAGAATAACGCCGCGCTTTGAACCGCCGGTCAGAGTAAGCGACGAAGTAACAACGTCTATTTTCGTTTGCTATAATGAGAGAATGCTGATAGCGCGGATGTTTCATGGGGACGGCCGTCTAACTGGTTCCGACAGTTTCGGTCTTTCGACAGGCCAGAGGCGGTGATCGCGCGTGTTGCGGATTCAAGGACCGCTGTCCGTCAGCTTATGGCGCAAACGCCCGTTTTCGTAAAAACATTCGATGCGCGATAAACGTATATTTACTTAATCTTGATAGGTGCTCGTACACACGTCTCGAGATGCATTATAGTCGATAAGAATGCATTTCTTGCACAGGGCATTTCTGTACACAGACTGAAAAAGCATGTGGAAAGAGCATTTTGTCTACATGTGATATTTGGAAGTCCGATAAATCAGAAGTTCTTTTCAAATTGGGATTATTGAAGACATCTATATCCCTCACTTTATTAATCAGTAAAAAGAGAACCAATCGAAAAGTTTAATGAAAAAGTTATGGACCATCAATAAGCAAGAATTATTCGTTATGAATATATTTGCCGTTGTAAATTAAAATGTAAATTGAAAAAAAAAAATAATATTGTCTATGCAGCGAAAATTGTAACTAGTACATGCCGATTATATGCGTTCAATATTGAGAAAACAGACTTGTCTCTGCAAGTATTTTCAGAACACTGTTACCGAAACGTAATCGCCAACACCGCACGTCCATTGATGTATTTAAAACAAACGTATTCGAGGCACTAACTTTCGCGATAAAGCGTATATGTTTATCCAGCGTCCAGAACGGCCTGTTGCTTCATCTTTGAAGTATATTGCGATGAAGAGATCTTCTTAGAAAGCACCCGCCTTTATGACATACTTTTTCGCACTTATCTCCCGATGTCCTGAGCGATCTATTCTCATCTTCTTGTTTCGTAACGAAAGGTTTTGACGAGTTCGCACATGTCAATCCGTTATTAATCACGGAACGCTTTTCATCACGGAGCAGCCAGCATACTTTCTTGCATACTTCATTACCGATTAATGAAATGCAGTAAAGTATGTGTTATTAGAAGGATTCATTTTTTACGATTGCTATACTTGGTTCACATAGTAATTATCTAAAAGCTTCTGGTTCAAAAATATAAAATATGTGATAAAATAAAATCATTTTTATTTTTTATTATATAATAATTTTTTATTTTAATATATTTTTTAAAACGAATTAATCTTCTTCTTTGTAATTAAAAAATTTTTTTAAATTTTTATCCCAAAATGTTTTAGCATCGCTAAGATCTATTAATCACTGATAACATTTTTTATACAAATCGGATTTTAAAAATAAAAAATAATTTTTTTTATCATTTTTTTATATTCTTGAACCGGATTTTTTTTAGATTTTATTACGTTGTACTATTCTTTAATATATCAGACACTATAAGGCATAAAAGTTGTAATTGACAGGATAAGTACTCATACCAATTATCAAAAATTTCGCTATATTCCATGGTATAAAATTTTTCGCAATTTTAAATAAAATCGAGCTCTAGCCAAGCAATTATATAAGATCAGCTACGGTATATCCTGGCGTTGTCATTAAAAAGCGAAACTGGGACAGTACTTTACCATTAATACCGCGTATGGTCCATTGTCTCGTCATGTTACATTGTAGCCTCGTTCAGCAAGCCTGTGCAACGCGATACCGGCGTGGTGTGTACGAGATAACCGGAGGATTTGGCAAATTCGAGGGTGTGTGAAGTTGGCACCCCTATGGTACGAAATCATAGTTCCGTTAAAAGTTCTGGATTATTTACAACAAAAGGAAGAGTTCTTGATAGTTTTTACAAATAGTTCTGCTATTATAACAAAAAAAATGAATTTTGAAAAATGGGGGTTGGGGGTGCTAACTTCACACCCAACACTAGCACCGAATAGCTAATTCTGAATAGCTAATTTGATGTTTTTTAACGAGTAGGTACTAGAGTTCTATTAAAAAAAACTTTTTGATTAAGAAAAAAAAATTAAAAAATGTACAAATCCGAATAGTTCTGAATAGCATATACGATTCCTTTCGACGAGTTCTAAAGTTCTCGATACATTTTAGCAATAATTCTGCCCGAAAAAGTAAACAAAAATTAGAATTGAATTCTCAAAAGTGGTATAAAAAAAAAAATCGAAACTTTAAAAATATCAGCCCGAACGCCGACAGGACTCGAACGTCGGCGGGGCCCGAACATCGACGGGTCCCAAACGCCGACGGGGCCTGAATGCTGACGGGGCCCAAACGCCGACGAGGCTCAATTTTAGTACACGTCCTGATGGCTTCGTGCTTGAATTTTGCCGTGTTTCTACTGTTCCTTTTGTTGTAAATATTCCAATGAAACTTTTTTAAATTAAATACATCCACTTGGGTTAGAACAGAAAGATTTTTC
>QKQZ01013199.1:0-51033 GCA_003595255.1 Solenopsis fugax
GACATCCCCTCCACTACCGTAAATCCCCACCACGCATGCTACTCGGTGTGTAGCTGACTGTTGAACAAAATTTGAAATATCTCGACAATGAAAAATTATATCAAAACGAGACAAAATGCATTTTGAAGCTAAAAGTTGATACTTTCGAATGGCACTAAGCAGATTTTGAAAAAAAATTTAGTACCGATGCTATAACGTCATGAAAACCCTCGAAATCGTCATTTTTGCCAACTTTGAAGCCATTTTTCTCAAAATTGTGACGTGATAGCCAATTTTTGGAAACGGATTCGTGTTCAGCAGGCAAAAATACGTCGGAAATGACTATTTACATTCGTGTTACAAAAAAAAGTCAAATTTTGTCGGACAGTGTTATTACATTAGACTAAAAAAACACCAAATTTTTAAATTTTACTTTAGCTAAAACTCTTATCAAAATTTAGGATACAAAACTACTCGTGAATATAGTTACGTAAACCAAATTTGAATGTAGTGAATTAATGTACACATTTGTTCACACAATTTACGATTTCTCTTTAAACTTTAATCATATATTGATAAAAAATAAAATTTTTAAAGAAATCTTTGCATTATGATACAAATTGCGTGTTTATATTCAATTTGCAAAGTTACGTATATTGAATACATATGTAAATATCCAAGGTTTTTTTTTAAATATGATTAACAATACTAGACGAACGAATTAATGATACGGCTAAACAGTATTGTTCTTATATTACCATAAAATCTCCTTCCATATCAAATATTTCATTTTTAGTATTCTATTGTAACGTAGAGTATCCTTTTTCTCTTTATTATCGAAGATATTGTATAATACAATAAAAGAGATCTTGAAAATTTCTAAAACGTTTTTCTTGTAACTAACTTTCAACGCAATATAAAGAATTGGATTATTATTATATCCTTTCATTTTTTTGCCAAATATATAAAAATAATAATACATAAAAATCTTTAAAAGTGTACGAGAATATTACTAAAAATAAAAATGTGGTATAGAAGTATTTTCTAAATGTAACTAATTGTGTGTGTGTGTGTGTGTGTGTGTGTGTGTTTAAACGGGCGCGCACGCGGATATATAATGATAAATTTTATAACGTTTTTTATTTCTTAAAATTGTTTAAAAAATTTGTTAAGATTAGTATATATTATATTTAGCAACATATTTATAGTCATCAACATAAAAGCAACGTTAGTCCATCCATAAAAAAGAAAATACAGAGACGGATTGAATCAAGACTTTTGAAAGATTTTGATACATTTGATGGTATTGCAAATAAAGCATAAAAAATCTAGGTATTTCTTATATCCGCATTTTTCCATGTGCATATTAATGAAATTGCATAATAAATCAATGTGCTGTTCTCGCTGAAATAACGGAATATTCAGAGAATCATCAAAAGATAAAATTCTGAGTTAAAATGGCGAGTCTTATATTGTTGGATGACTTATGTATGCTATTCACGTTTCGGGAGGGTTTCGGCGTACTCGATGCGAATCGCATACTAAGCCTACTTATCCCTTGACGGTTATCCTGACAAATTGCGAAAACCATGATATCACTCGTAAGCATACGCTTGCTTCAAAAATAAATGAGAAAATCATCAACAAAATTTTTCATCAAGAAAACATTTCGTGACTCAAGCAGGATTTCAACAGCACATTTCATTGTGAATCGATAATCTTAAGCTCCTTCTAATGATATAAATCACTTTTACGATTGTTATAGATGAAATGATATAAATGTCATAGGAGCGAATCTGCTTACGTAAGCTATTCCAAGAATTTATATTGAGCCTTAATCAAGACCCTTAATCAAACCTTAATTAAGAGAAATCATATTCGAAAGAAACTCGCTGACTCGAGGTATTAAAGTGGAAGATGATGAAACTAATATAATAGATAGTTTACTGCAGCTCATTTGGAAATAAATATATAAGCACGCAGATTACACGCACACACAGTTATCGAAAAATCACACCAATCAAAAATGTCTAAATTTATCTAATAAAACAAGGTTCCAATTTATTAATTTTATAAAGTGTTTGATGAGATTTTACGCACAACTACGAAAGCGCATTAACGTAAATGCTCGAAAATGCGAAAAATTCTCATTACGCTGAGGACAGCAAGATACGAGGCCGACTCATCATTGATCTTTCAAATTCTGCCCTTGGCCAGCCTTAGCGTCGAGAATTCTACTTATATTCAATAGACGTGCGATTTACATGCTCGGCATCGTTACGTGATGCGATTCTCTACCCTATAAACAAGATGTATGCTTCGTTCCTTTTCATAGATATGTATTTATATAAATGAAATTTTTCATGTACATAGAATTTTTTCAAAGATATTTAAAAATATATGGAAATCCTACACTGCTTCTATCAATAATAGAACAGCGAATGGTTATATTTCTGTTCAGATAGCAGGTACAACAATATTTATCAATGGTTTTTCTATAATCCTTTGAGAAGGTAATTGTAAAAAACACACTATTACTATTATACCCATGTACAATATATCGTATGATATGAGAGAGAGATGACGCATTTTTTTATACGTTAATAATGTTAATTAAAATTGATGCAAGCTTTTGTTTTACAATATTTCTCCCTAACTCATCCAATCTCTTATCTCTTTTTTTTCTTATCATTCCTTTATTTCTCATTATATTAAAAACAATTTGTACATAAAGAAAAACGCATGAAAAACGATTGATGTGTACATACAACAAGATAATATTTATTAATATTTAAGTAAAATTTGATACTCTCTCTCTGTTTATCTCTCACACTTTTATATACCACCTGTTGATTTTCATTAATATATTGCAATCGTTATCACGGTATTCCACATATTCCATATATATAATTTTCATTTAATAATACCGTTGATAGTAATATATCGTTTATGTATGTATATGTTATGTGTTTACTTTTTCACGTTTACAATTAAATCATTGTATCTTTATATAACTCACTGTTACCGCGATCACAATTTAATCAAGCGATGAATTGTCAATTTTATACAAATAAAGTATTTTTCTAATTAAATTTGCAATTTAAATAAAAATCATATATTAAATCATATAAATATAAAAACTCAATATTATATATTCTTATAAAGCAAAGCATGCAATAACTTTATTAATTTTACGCATTTTCCTGCAATAATTAAATAATTGAACAAAATGTCAACATTGAAGTTAAAACAAAATTACGGCGGCGTTAATGAAAATATTGGTACTTATTTTGATTAAAACTTAGTTTATTTTTATAAATTGATAAATGATGTATTGTCTCTTAATGCAATAATTCCTTTTTTGCTTTATTATCTCTACATTTCTTTCTTCGCATTTGATTTCTATGTACAATATTAATACAGCATCAGTTCATTGAAGAATAAAACTTGCATCTTTGAACGGTAGCTTTTCTCTCAGTCTTCTTCATGGCCGACCGAAGCTACTGCTGGAATTATTGACCTAAATATACCGCAAAAATAGCGGATCATAAATTACATGGACTTGACAAGAGTGCACTTGACACAGCAATGTCGCCACACAACTACTATACCGAAGATAGAGGCAGCAAGATGCAAAATGGGAAGAGAAAGAGAGACAATGATGACAGAGAAAGGTGTTGGGGAGGGAAAAAGAAACAGGGAAAGAGAAGAGGATGTTCTATTGAAGGTTGCCAGCTCTCTTCCGACGCGGCGACGTGTCCTCATTTTAAGTGGAAACGAATGGAAAACTGCCATACCAGCTGATATGCGAATCTTGAAGAAATATAGCAATCGAAAGGTCTATACGCCGAAGGCTCGCATATAAATCGTCTACTGCATCTAAGTTTATTTATGAGTTTTGCGATGTGTACGGTTTACATCAGCTGAAGAGATGTCACAAATACACACACACACACACACACACACACACACACACACACACACACACACACACCTCTTAAAAAAAATAAATAAATAAAGTGCAAACTTGTTTAATTATGTAACCTGTTCAAAATATAATAAACATAGTTCATATCTTTACTGTAGTTGCCATTGCTTTCCTAAAAGAGCCCTTTAATTTATAATGTATTTGATAACTATTAAAGAATTTGTAAAACATTACTTTTGTGAATAACAAATTATACTCTTTGTTGTCGGTTATTATTTAGATTTTTGTTTATTTTTTTTTGCATCTTTTGCACACGAAATCAAATATTTAATTTAATCATGAAAAAAATTAGATATTATAATTATTTATACTAAATCTATACTATCTATATTATCTATATTAAATAAACTTATAGACTTAATATACTTTACAAATATTGATTTATTGAGAGAAAATCTGTCAAATAATTTTGCGACATGAAAAATAATAAAATTTCTCATATAATTTGAAACAAAATGTTTATTATTGTCACAACACATTTTACGTCGACTGTCTCATTTAAATCAAATCTTGCAGTTAAAGATCCATTTAAATGATCCGTTCAAATGATCAAACAAATATCTTTTCTGCGCAATGTATGCGAACGCTCGCATTTACTCGCTTGCATTGCGATAGCGGATTAAAAAAATTCTTTCATTTTCTTAAAACGTATCTTTTTGTTTTTTATTTACAGATTCTGAAGAGTGTACGACATCATAATAGCATCGCCAAAGCTCTGCTGCAGGACAGAGTGCCTTTCCAACATCTTTCGAAACATCTTCGTAAATCTCGTCAATTTGACCGATTACACCGGTAAATGAGCTCGAGGATAAAACGTGGAAAAGCAACCTTCTCTTTGCTCGAATCAAAAATGAACGAATGTCAGAGACGCCAGCTAATCGGGACTTCCGTCACCTAAAGTCATCATCGTACAACTCTTGGACTAAGAGAAAGAGAAAGAAAGAGAAAGTAAAGAACGATATCAACCGATTCAATAGCGGCGAAAAACCAATGCGCCACGCCGTTGGACGAGCATGAGCACGAAAACAACATTTGATACGGTAGAGATTTCCTCGTTCGACGTGACATCACTATTGGACGTCACTTCGACCGAGGAGAATCCTTATGCCAATAATACCGAGGTGAACGCAGTGGAGGTCAACTGGACAGACATGCCCTCGGCAATCGTCAAGATCTGCATCCTCGGCTCGATCATCGCCACGGCGCTGTTCGGTAATCTGCTAGTGATGGTGTCTGTGATGCGCCACAGAAAGCTACGAATCATCACCAACTATTTTGTGGTTTCGCTAGCACTAGCGGATATGCTGGTGGCGATGTTCGCGATGACCTTCAATGCTAGCGTGCAGGTGACTGGCAAATGGCTTTTTGGCTATTTCATGTGCGACGTCTGGAATTCCTTGGATGTCTACTTTAGTACTAGCTCGATACTTCATCTGATGTGCATCTCGGTAGATCGATACTATGCGATCGTGAAGCCACTCAAGTATCCCATCAACATGACGAAAAGAGTAGTGGCGTTTATGCTATTGGCCTGCTGGGTGTCGCCGGCCATTATTTCCTTCGTACCGATCTTCTGTGGCTGGTATACCACGGAGAAAAACAGCGTGCACAGGCACAAGCACCCAGAACTTTGTGAGTTTAAGGTAAACAAGGTATACGCTATACTGTCATCAAGCATATCCTTCTGGATACCGTGTACCATCATGGCGGTCACCTATTTTGCTATATTCAAAGAGGCTAATAAGCAAGAGAAGCAGATGCACAGTAGAATGGGTAATGCTATGTTGCTCAGTCACAGGCCAAGTAAGGATCTTAATAATTTAAATGGCGAGCTCAACAGCGCCGGATCATCAAAAACTCTCACTTTAAATGAAATCAACACCGAGCATTTACACACACCCACGAAAGATAAGCACATGATGAAGATGAAAAGAGAGCATAAAGCGGCGAGAACGCTGAGTATCATTATGGGTACCTTCATTCTTTGTTGGTTGCCATTTTTCCTTTGGTATGTGTGACCAAATTTCTTCACAAAACATTACATATATGTGTTAATGTACCAAAGATTAATTAATTTTCGTGTATTTTTAATAATCTTAACGAATTACTCTCTTAACTCGATAGACGGCATTAAATCAATATTAAATTTAATGTACAATTGATTACATTAATAAAACTATAACTTATATAAATAAAACATTTTGTACTGAGTGATCCACTATAAATGTTAAAACTGAGATAATGATCTGATATAAAGTCCAAGATGTTACATAATATTTCATTTTTAAGAAGACCTGATTACAAAAATCAGAAACTTGAAAACATTTTCAGTTTTACTTTTGAGCCAGAATGTATTACTATTATAGCTATCTTACAACATATCTATCCAACATACATACATACATTGGCTATCAAAGTATGAATAAACAAATTCAACATAATAGAAATTTTTATATAATAGAAAAAAATTACAAAATGTGTCTACAAAAACTGTTTGTAAAATGTCAAGAAAAGTTTTTTTTTTTTTCTTAAATTAAATATTGTGATTTTATACATACATATTTTGATAAAAGTCAAATGAGTGACAGAAAAATAGAACGAGAAAAAAAAGAATTATTGTTGAATTAAATTTATCAAATTGACCGTATTTGAAAGTTATACAGATTTAAAGGAAAGGATATTTTTTATTTACCTGCTTTAAATTTGATTTTTATACAATAATTATTTACATATAACGATTTTAATTAAACGTTTTTTATGTATCCTTTTCAACTCTACCATCATTAATGGATTACTCAATACAAAATTTGATAAGATTTTCTATCCAATTTTAAATTATTTAAATTCTTTTTAAAAACATTATATTTCTGCATATGGAAATTATTTTAAATTAGAAATACAAAATAGCCTCAAAATTTAAAACAAAATTTAAAATAAAAATTTAAAACAAGCATTATTAAGTTTGAATAAATTAGCTCTCGTATTTATATATTATTCATTAAAGTTTGAAAATAATTAATCTTCTATTTGTTTGTGTTTTCAACATTTGTAGAAATATAATTATTAATTTAATTGTTAGGTACGTCATTACAGCGCTTTGCGGCGAGGCTTGTCCGTGTCCCAACGTCGTCATTGCAATTCTATTTTGGATTGGGTACACGAATTCAGCATTAAATCCATTGATCTATGCGTATTTTAATCGCGACTTTCGAGAAGCGTTTAAAAATACTCTGCAGTGCGCTTTTTGTTCGCTCTGTAGACGAGAACCATCAGATCTCGAAGCGCTGGATTTTCGTCGGCCGTCCCTCAGGTACGATCTGGTATGACAAATTAAGGTATGCATTACGTTTTATCGCTTTTTTCTTTTGAAAATTTTTCTTTCTTAAACTTTATTGCCCGTACTTGTAATATATGTATATCAGTATGGTGATAGGATTATATTTTTCATAAGTTTTTCATTGTTTCTGTAAATTTTGTTCTTGCTTTTGTAGAATTTGTAACGGATTTTACATAAAAAAAAGCCATGAATGTATGAACTATGAATTTTCATTTCTTTTAATATCTATGCAAATCATGTTTTTATCAGTAGATATTAACAAAGTGCAATGTTTAATTTCCGAGAAGTAAAGAAGTGTTGCTTTAAGAGACGGTATTGACGACTCTTTTCTATGTAAACGTCGAAACTTTGTTATAATTTTCGTAACCTGAGTTATAAAAATTTATTTTTGTAATTTGTTATTGAAATTAATTATTATGTTTGAATCACATAAAAGTCATATAAAATATTATAGATCATTGGAAAACACTACAATACTATTTACGTTAAAAGATGTTTATCATACTTTGCATGTTTATATTTAGCAAAATAAACACACAAAGTACAATGCTCAATTGTTACTAATAAATAAAGTGAATAAAAGAGCAAAAAAGTAAACATTTAGTATAAGTTTGAATTTATTACAAAAACGTTACATTCGCAGTTCTAAGAAATGATCGTTATACTCATAAGTTAAACCTAATTTAATTCGCGTGGACGTATGGCGTCATGTATCTCTATTTTCATTCCCTGCGCCAATTACTCCATTATTCGGTTCAATTACGTATACTGCGTATCTCGCACGAGCTGCATCCGCGATGATGCGCGAAGATAATTGAACTGACAACTATACGAGAATCAAGAGATAGTAAACGGAATGATTACTTTTTCATTACCCAACACATGTTTTTTGACACCCAATTTTTGTTCGAAGAATGTTTGTTACGTAGCATTAAAACATGATAATTTATTGATTCTTACTTAACAATAATTAAAATTAAAATTATTAAAATTAAATGATATATCTGTCTATTTAAAAATGAGCGGGATTAATTCTACTGTTTATTAGCACTTTATTAAAGCGGAAGTTTAATTGTAACACAAATAAAAAAGTTTACTTATTACATATCATGGCTAGCGTTACGACATAAATACATAAATCTTTTTACAAACCATGTATTTATTATTCAGTTTAATATAGCAAATAGAAAATTAGTAAATATGGTCATTTTTTATTCTTATGCAGAATTATTGAAAAGATACGGGGAACCCAAACATGTTTTTTGTTTATTATTTTATACAAAGTGGCTCAAGTACAGAGTTATAAGCTTTCATCTATTCTATCTAATAAAAAAAAAACATGCTGAAAGACCAAATTGTCTTGAGCTTCTTTCACACAATTCATATTCAGTTATATGTATAATCAAATCATAATACAAATAAATGTCCCTCTTTATACCGATTTTAAGAAGAAAGTAAATCTTAATTTATTTAAATTTTGTTTTCAGATACGATGATCGTACCAAGAGCATATACTCGGAAACATACATAAAGCATGTTGATCGACGAAGATCAAGCGAGCTTGGCAGCAGTCTTTGAGACGAAACAATATTTCCAAGGTTCTAAACAAGTGCAAAAAAAATACGCATCTATATTAACAGCATTCACATACGTATCACATACGACGCGCAAATTTAAACGCCAATTTAAACATGACCATACATACGCACAACACACACACACACACACACACACACACACACACACACACAATCCTACAGAGAGACATCATCTACTATTTTGCCAAATACAAAGGAGATCAAAGAGAAACTTGTCATTTTTTTATGGTGACACACGCGAATATGCCGGAAAGATCTCGCATCGCGAAGCTAGAGACACATATGTATACAATGATTATGTCGTATTGCCAAAGTTAAATTTTTAAGTAAGCTTCCGTAGCCAATGAAAAGTGTGTCATGTTTTGTGAAGATTAATAAAATCGTGCTTGTGGAGAAGAACGAAGGGGATTCCGATTGGACGAGGAACTTGGCTGAACACTTGACAAAAATGAAACGTGTTGCTTCTGCGATATAATATCTTGGTAGGATACCTAAACGAATACTTTGAGAAGCCACGATAAAGAGTCCAATTGGTTCCATAAATCTCTTAATGTGTACTTTTTTTTTTCAAAGTCGAAGATGTAGTTCTTTTCCTATCTTCTACAGCCTCTTTTTTATTTGAACCTCGCAGTTTTGACAGAATTAGCTTTCCTTTATATTACTATTTTGTAATTAGATGTATGTATCACGACGCTAAAAATAATTGACATACGTAAAATGTACCATGTATGTTTACACGCATAGTATAATTGAAAAATGAGAATGTGATCGATATTATCTATAACACACAAATACTCTTTTATAAACATAAAAGTAATGGTACATATTCATTTATTATTTAATTCAATTTATTTATTATTTATTAATTAACTTAAAATGGTATATTCACAATGATCCCAAGTATATTTTATTGTTAAAATATCGATTTTTGTATAGTTAATGTATGTTTCGAGAAAACTGTTGAATTAAACAATGCGTATTATTGTAGTTTCAAAATTAATCAAGTAAAACAAAATGTATATGAGATGATAGATGATTATGTATTACTAAAAGATAGATACGAAATAATCCAGATGTACCAGAAGTATCGCTTTAAGAATTAGTCAATCCAACACTAGTCAATGATATAAAGATTTATACTCGATCTGTGCGTTTTTAAATCGCGATCAAACTAATGTGAGATTACTCGATCGATTATTTTTAATTTTATTTATATACAATAAGTTAAGTGGGATCCATGTGAAATTTTACCTTTTTAATTCTGGTTAAGTTCCAATTGGCTAGCGATACAGCCATATACATCTCTTCTGATTAATTGTAAGATGCGTGATGATGCTGGATATCAAGATTACATACGATATTGTTCTATTAGAATTGCTCTACATACAATCCCGCAATTAAGATTTAAAAACGTTTTTTTTTAAGTACCTAAATGTTAATTCGTAAATTTATGCTTTATTAATGTTCGTAGAGCGTTGATTATTATATCATTAGTAAAATTCGATTATAGTACATGTATGTATGTACATGAGTATATTATATGTGTTACATTGTATTTATATAACTTATCGAAAGAGCATAACCTTTGTTGATTTAATTATCGTGTTAGGGCTTTAGTTACGGATATCAAGCCGATTTTTAATCTAATTATATTGCATTGTAGTCACAAAGTTTTTGCCAGTTCTGCCATTGATTTCGTTAATGTCCTATCGGCATCGATACTTGGAGATAAATTTTCGATAAATAATTGAATGCTTTCTCAGGATTGCAGTTTTTATAGATGGAATCTCTGCATGTTCGAACAATTTCTGCTGCACTTGCAGAAAAGCTACTATGCAGTTGGTGTAACGACAAGTCATAACAGTATTGTTGCAGTATCGATACTAATGTATTACGTGGAAGTGAATTATATCGTAACATATTGCGAACGCGACTTGGCGATTTAAGGCGCATCTAATTTTTATGTAGCATCGAGATTCTAATTAACGTTGAATCAAACGATGTTAAACGTAACATTGTGACTTTTAATTGTTACAAATATAAAGCATCCAGGTACTTTCATCACTTTCTTTTTCGTTCTTGTCGTGGTGACTGACTGAATTGATAGTTACTCCCAGTTATTTCCTTATTAGGATTAAGGATTTCTTCTTGTTTGCGAAAGTTAGTATTCGGACGCATTAACAAGTAAAATTTAATAAGTCATCGCTAATCTTATAGACTCAATATTTTCTGTTTCTATCCTCGTGTTCTTTCAACGGAATTTTGCCATCTTCGAAGACATCGGTTCTCGTTTCCGTATAAATGGCACCGGAATGTTGATTTCCTTTGCTCAGTCAAGCGATAAACGAAGAAGAAATGGTTGAAAAGATTCACTTTTTCCAGAATGATTAACTTCTATTCATCGGAATTGGTGATAATTGAATCTTTATTCGAGTCCAATAAGCGTATGTTCGCTTACATCTTCTGTTTTTTAATTGCGATTGTTTTCAGCGAAAATCACATCAATAAGTATCGATTTAAATCCCCGTGATAATTGTAACTCCGATCTAGAATCTAGTCATACGAATATAGAATTGATACTAATTCGCGATCTTCAGTAATCACCGATTAGCGTTGCATTTGCGTTTCGCGTCAGTCGTCGGTCGTCGATCGCCGGATGACAGTGAAATATATTAACTTGCCTTAATTGAAATATATTAACATGTACGAAACAAGCGTGAGTGATTACTGCGACTAATTGAATGATTGGCAATCACGATAAATTATACTCGCCGTGTTTTCATCAACTTTTAGTTGCAATTACACATTTATAATCGAACGTGGTTTAGAGGAATTAATGCCACGCTAATCGTTTTTGCCCATCCTTATTTTGCAGCAATAATTAATTTTTAAAAAATATTTAGTATGTTTAATAAGGATAAAATGCTCAACAATGTTACTGTTGGTAATCTTCAGCTATCGTAAATTTAGACAATTCTAATTTTTATCAGAAATGAGTAATTGCTATAATAATTTACTTGGATTATTCAACTCGCTTGTTAAGCAGTAAAAATATTTATTGTAATAATAAAATTTCAAATTTACATTGAACTAACTCGTATAACTAATCGAAATGCTTTGTTACATTTTGTTATTTTAAAAATTCTTTTTGTCATTTGAACATCACATATAACAATTGTAAAAAAAGAAATGATTACTCCTTTCTGATACTGATATTTTCGCCAGTAAGAAGCACATATATTCGCTATTTCAGTTGAGTAACGGGCAATATCGCACCACTGACAAAACATTCAAGCAATCAACATAATCGTAATGTAATGTAACAAAAATCTTTCACAAAAAGGTTAGCTCTCAAATTTTGTTATTCTTCATTTTTTTAAAATAGTTAAATGAATTGTTTTACAAAAGAGCAATTATCATTATATACAGCGGAAGAGTGGATTTCTTTTGCCAGAAAAGAAAACTGACAATGAATCGATGCAATAACGTCATATCTCATTACATCGCTTATATCATTAGAACTTTTTGTCCTGATTTGTTTATTCTAAATTTGTCACATTATTATTTCATAAATTATTGTATATTTTATATTAAACAATAATTTAATGTATTTTATACATTTGCAGTTATTTTGAAGTGGTTGATACAATTAATCGTGTTATACACTTCACGATCTTATATATAATTGATTTGTACATCGATTGCGTTCATTCACAAAGTATTTTCAAAAGAGAAGAAAAAGATAATAATTTAATAATTAGCCTATGCCAATCAATATAAAATTGTTGTTTGTTTAGATCATTAAGATACTGTTGTACATGTATCTACGTTATTGCTTTTCTTCTGTGATAAAAATTAGGAAAATTGTCGAATTTTATTCACTATTTGTACATAGTTTGTAAATATATACTACTTGTATTATTTCGTATTATTTCATAAGAAAAATGAAAATAATTACTGAAAAGACTAGCTGTGCAATAATTATACTTGAAAAAAAGTATTCTTCTGTTTTGATAACGTATTTATTAGTTCTAAAGGCGTATTAACAATCAAACACAATGTATTGCTCGTAGAGCATATAAACTGTAAACAAATGGTATAAAAAGGAATTAAAGCATTTTGTTCCATTAGCTTTTTATCCGTTATATCGCAACGTGGCATCAGTCAACGGTGCAATATATTATCAACTTTTATTTGAGCTTTTTTGTATTATTTTAAGTTTTTATTTTTGTTGTGAAGAAGAAGTTTGCGAAGAAAAATGGCAATATAAGAAAAAAAGCAATCACCTAAGCAATAAAATAAATCCAGATTGTCTGTTTATATTATATATAATACGTACACATATATCTGAAAAATTACTCAACTTAATTTTAAAAATAATTTATTTACAAGGCGTATATTTGAACAGTATTTTATAAAAACATATCAACGCCACGTTGTGAGAAAATGTGTACAAATGTTTTGTATGTATAGATAATAACGATTTCTCTCTTGCATCGTAAAATATACATCATAAAAAAATTTCAAAGAAACATGTTGAATACATAAACTGATTGTAAATCAAAATTCGTATGTCTACTAATTAAAAGTGAATCTTATATTCAGACTTTTTACTCCATGTATGTGTGCGCGCGTGTGTGTGTGTGTGTGTGTGCGCGTGTGTGTGCATGTGCGTGTGAGTGCATGTGCGTATGTGTGCATATGTTCACACTTTATACTTTTTCCATTTTGTTTCTATTTACATAATAATACTAATACTACATAATATTACTTTTTAACACACTCTTGAGCAACAGTCGTTTATTAATGTAAATTAATAATGTATGTACTTTCTTCTCTGTATATTTCGAATTGAAAAATATTTTGCACGCGTATATATGACCAAATGTTCTTCGATTTTATTCTGTTTCTGTTTATCAAAATTTATAGTTCAAGATTTTACATGAAACATTGACATTTATTTTGTTTCACAAGACTCTTTTATTTATTGTAAAATCTTTTATTATTTTAACTCAATCATATTATTTCTCTTTAATTAATCATATTATATCTCTTTAATTAATAAATATAATATTATATAGTAATATTATGAGTTGTTGCTAAACTTCTTTACACAGAAGGAGTAGATATGGTGTTATTCTGTTTTTTTTTTTTTTTTTTTTTTTTTTTTTTTTNTTTTTTTTTTTTTTTTTAGAAAAAACTTTGTTCTAAAAGCTTCATCTTATTTAACAAAAAATTTTATTTAAACATTACATATATATTTTTATTTGCAAAGTTTTTATTCTAAATTACACACACACACACACACACACACACACACACACACACATACACACATATATATAAATGTATAATTTAGAATAAAAACTTTATGCAGGGTGTCCCAGAAAGCTCGGATCCCCTCTTAAGAGCGGATTCTTTGGAACATTTTAAGAAAAAAATCCTAATACAAAAATGTCGAGCGTATAATGGTTTTTAAATTATATGATATTTTGTTGAAAACATTAATTATGCATATGTAATGTACAAATATGTTTCCTATAGAAATAAGTTCTTAATAAAAATGTCACTGCGTATTTATACGACAATCTCAATGTCAAGAGGTACCCTTGTGGTACTCCCTTCACCCCTTGTCATGTCACCATACCTGAGCGCGCGAAATGTCAGCTCTGGGATTCGTAAACTTTAATCGCGAATAATTTGAAAACCATTATACCCTCGACTTTTTTGTATTAGGATTTTTTTCTTAGAATGTTCCAAAGAATCCGCTCTTAAGAAGGGACCCGAGCTTTTTGGAACACCCTGTATATATATAGTAAAAAAATAGTAAAACACACACACACACACACATACATATATGTAATTGCTTTTATTTTACACATATAAAAAGCTAAAAAGTGAACAATGAAAGACTTATTAGTCTTTTATGTATTGCGACTTATGTATTATTCTCTTCCCCCCCCCTTCTCTCTCTCTCTTTCTCTCTTCCTTTACTTATATATTGCAATAATCAATAGAATAAATAAGAATATTTATTATCCAAAAATGACTCAAACAAAAGAAGAGTTGAAACATTCATATATTAAACACATAAAAAATAAACTTTGTTACAATAATCATCTGGTAATTTTGTTGCGCATTTTTAAGATAAAGTATGTTTAATTTTCTACATAAAAGTAATAATTCAATTCGTACAATATATTGTGAAATGGTTCTCAAAAATTCTAACAAATTAAAAATATTTTGTATAACAAATATTGGCAAAAAAATATTAGTTGTATAAACAATCATTTTTCGGGATATTATTACAAGTGAAAAAAAGTAAACAATTTTATTATATTCGAAGACAAATATATAGATGCGCACATGCAGGACATAGAAGAAATGACATTGCAATTATAAAATATATTTGAAATAAAATATTGTAATAAAAAGGGTAAATCTAAACTCCGTAGAAACATCAATTCCTCTCGATAAATTTTATTCCGTAAATTCGCTGTATTAAAGGCTTACTACTGTAACGCGATTATGTTCAAAGAAAAAATGCATTCGCTACGAATATGTACAATCAAGCTTCAATTTAATCAGATTTATAATTTAATACTTTTTACTTTGTAACTGATGATCTCTTTTGCATTATAATTCGCTCTATTCCACCATTTCTTCTCTCTTTGAATTCTCTTCCTCTCTTATAAATCCATCGGACGTTAAAACCATTCATGTGATTATTTTCAGTTAAGTGTATATACCTAGTATAGTTATGTACTATTAAGAAATATCGTTACTTGTTTCAAAAAAAGCAGCAAATTAGTTTTTCCAAGAACGTAATGCGATTTCAGAAAATAAATGTGCGCACAATAAATTACGTTCTTAAGAATATGAAAAATACGCACAATAATGTTAAAAATAAAACTGAATTATCTCAATTGCTGAATTGATTGTAATATAGCAATTGACGCTAATGAAACGAAAATAGATAGTTAGAGTGCCGATATGGATGAAATAAGATTACATGAAAAAGATAAAAGCGTTCGTTCCTCCTTACAAAGTTTTCCGCCCAAGAACTTTGGACCAATCATTCCCTTTTCATCTTTATGAGATTCTCGTGAGAAGTAAAACAAGTAAGTTTGGTAACTTGAAAAGTTTATAGAAACAAAAGAGAATAAATGGAAGGAAAAATGGAAGGAACGTAAAAAGCTATGTTACGGCATACGCAAGGAGCGCCCTTAAACCGAGTATCGAACTATGGGTACCCAATAAAATGACAATAGAATCGACGTCAGTTCCATTATCATTTCTCACTGGATATCAGACTATGGGTGGCAAGTTACGAATTTCCGGATGACGATTGAAGGGCGGCCAAATAAACGACAGACTGAATCATAATCAACAATCGTAGCGAAGATTCGCTGTGATTGGCTGAAATAAAATCGTCAACCGGCAAGCCTATAAGGTCCCGATATGGGCTTTAGACTAATCATTTCTCTTTTATCTTTATTTTCTTCATTAGTATCACGCTAAAGAGAAAATTCTAATGTCTCTCTTCTTTTTTATCTCGATTTTACAAAGTAACTTTAAAAATTGTGATAAATTTAGCTCCTTTAGCTCACAGTATAAAGCTAATTTGATTTTAATTGAAAACAGCTCTCTAAGAAGATTGCATGAAAGATAAATGTTCTAGTAAGCTAGTAAATCGTTATTTCCGCTCTCATCAAATAATACTATAATAAACAGTTATGTCACAAAAGCTTACAGTATGTAAAATATTAAAACCGAGATCATCTTTAAAATAAAAACTTTGGATTTATATATATATTATTAAATAATTTTTTTTATTAAGTATTAATTAAAGGTCGTTCCGAGGTTTTCTAAAAGCGACCTTCATCTATGCAAAAAATACAACTGATTAATATAAATTTAATGTACATAAACGCACAATCAGAATTTCTCTTAAATAATGACAACAATTGTAATTTTATAATTACTATTAGTAAATCAGTTTATTTATACAATTAGTAAGAATAATGGTATAAATTTAAAATATATAATAAATAGCCATTTTCTCTATCATTGAAAGGAATAGAAAGCCAAAAAAGTTCTAAAAATGTCATAAACACAAATAAAGTATGTATTGTGCATTACATTATTTCTTTTCTAATCTTTAGACGCAATTAATTTAATGTTTATCGTACATCTGTGTGTGTGTAAATTGAATGGAATATATACGCCAAAATATATAATGCGGGTACGCGACTATCAGTAACAGCATATCTTGGATAATATTCTTATCAGATCTTCTTGTAATAACAATCGCTATTCTCTTCTTACATTTATTAATATTTATATATTTATAATGTACATATTTATTAGCTCGCATATTTATTAAATCGTTACTTCTCAGTTTTCTCTCTCTTTCTCGTTACATTTCCTCTTTCTCTCTTACTAACGTTGAAAAAAAAGAACTATTAAAAAGGATACTAAAGAGAAAAGAACGCAACACTGATTCTTACTTCGTTCCGACAAATACGATGAAGAGTGCGTCTCCCAATTGCAATAAAAATCAAATCTTCCGCAAAAAAGAAAAACATATTCTCATATTAGTGTAACAATTGCTAGCAAAAGGAATATTAATATTTACAGCAAGTTATTATAACATTTATAAAGAGGAATAACGAATGATTCTTCAAACATATTCTGCCATCGACATCTACGACAATATAAATACAGGATAACAATATAGATATAAGATAGACTATAGATATAAGATAACCTAGCCAAAATATTAAAAACATCTCTCAGTTTTCTCTTGGCAACTTTTCACGTTCCTACATACAAAAAAATCTTCAAATTCTCTGACTCATTTTTAACAAAAAATTTTTATTAAATTCTTATTTAATTTAAAAATTTTTTTATTTTTTACATAAATAAAAAAGCTTTCAGCAAATTATATATCTGAGTTATTAATACATATTACGTAGTAAATTAGCCTATTCTTCAATAAAGATTACATAAAATTTTATGAAAAAAGAATTTTTTAAATAAAGATTTAACATTTGTTAATATATCATTTTGATATCATATTGGTACACAATGATGAGAGAATAATACTTAATATAAGTTATTTAAAAAAAAAAATTGGTTTAACTTTAATCAAATTTTATAAAAAAAAAGACAAGAATATGGAAACAGATTATACGATGCATGTTCGAAAGAAGACATAAAGAAATCATCAACAACAGCACTGATAACAAACTTTACCAGTATTGTGGCATCCCCAAATTTTCTGATTATATCATAATTATTGTGTCTATTAAAAGAATATATTTTTTTGAATATTTGTATGTATTGCTGCAGTAAATATTTCCTTTATACTATTCATTATAATATAGATATGTGACAGTATATTTATGATAATATTTTTCATTTTCTTAGTTTTGTCAAGATTAAGAAACTGTTCAAATTTAAAATTGCACTCTATCATTTGGCATGTTAAACAAGCAATTACAATAGATCAATTACATTTTATGGACATATAATCTTGTGCCTAAAACGTTTAATACATTGTAAGAAATAATTATGAGACAATTATGCGTTACAGAAAATATTTGTAACAATACTCCTCTAAATGTATGACAGTAAAGTGCCGAGATCTGGCGAGGGCGAGACCGTTGCGCATTGCAGCAACTCTAACACAAACGCTTCTGAACTACATACAGCTAATGCAGCAGTATAAGGGACGTCAACGATAGTTCGGTATAACTCCGTAAACTTTTATATGATAACCATTGCATACAATACGTTGAACCATTTTACTTAAAAAATATTACAATTAACAACAATTAACTAATAATCTTAGCGCAAACAAATTATAAATACATGGATTTGTTTGGAATTTTTTTGAAATAATATTAAAATAATTGATAATGACGGCTAATGAGATGTATACATATTACATGCATGTATGTATGACATTTTAAAATAAGATAATTATAGAGACATCGAAAAGACTATTTATTTAAATGACAAAACGTAATATATAAATCTAATGGATAAAGAGAACACTTTTTAATACAAAATTTTATTTTAATTTTCAATTTAAAATATTGTTCACTGTCACATAATAAATATACAATATAGTAGGGAGATAATTAATTGAAAAACGAAAGTATGCAGCAGAAATAAATATGTATCCTAATACCGATTCTCATTATTTTACAACTAGTAGAAATATATCTGTAGAACGGTGTTAAAAGCAAAAATTAAGTGTGCCTTAATTATGTTTGATTTATAGAATATACTTTTTGAAAAAGGAAAATATAATTATCTTTTTAATTAAATTCGTACAATAATTATATCTGAAAAAAGTTTGTATCTGCAGATGATGCATTGTTTTAATACATTATCAAGTGTATTTTTATTTTACATATGTACAGAAATCATTAGGTAAAGCACTAAATAAACAGATTAAATTGCGATTCCAGGAAGAGCAAACGATTTTGATTTCCCATTCCTACCTCGCTGAAGTTTAATTACCGCTGCTATCGTTATGGAATGGAATTTTTTCAAGGAAAATTGAAGACGAGAAATGTGTAATTAATATATAGATATTGCCATTGCGCAACTTGACTAAAGAAATATCGATAAGAAAAATTGTTTTCTCGTCTATCCATATCTAATTAAAATTTAATACTCAAAAAAAAGACTTAAATCTATATAAATAAAATTTATACGAATGGGATATCTAATTCTTTTATCAATTTTTAATTCTTAATTATTAGTTTTGAGATTTCTGTATTCTAATATATCTATCTCATAAATTTATCATTATTTAATTGTTATAATATTTAATAAGCATTATTAAAATATTAAAGTAATATTTGGAAAAAATATATATATAATTTTTCATTTTTTACTAATAAAGTATAAAAGTTATTTTTTAAAATTTAATTAATGCATCGATATCAACTTGATGAAGATGAACAACGCGGCGTATATTGATTGGTTTTTATAACATTTCAACTCTGGAACTTAATTCTACAATACCATATATCGATATGTTATAACAGATTTTTAAAAACCACGTTTACACATTATAATAATAATACACAAGTAAAAAATAACTTTTATTAAGTAGATTTAAAACAATGAAGATAATTACATTAAATATAAAGTAGTAGTAAATGATTCTTAATGTTAAATAATAATATAGGAACTAATTATTATATAATATGTATATAATATCTAAATAATATTATTAAAATTAATCTAATTTATCTTCGTTTATAATTTATCATGAATAATTATTTATCGACAATCGGTAGACATAATACATTATTAAAGTTACTTTACTGGCAATCAACATATAAATATCTTGAATACCAAACGTCGGTATAAACAAATTTAATACTGTGTATAATTATATAGATTATATAAAATACAGCTTAATCTACACACGCACACAAAGAGAAAAAATAATAAAAATCTAAGAATAAGAATAGAGTGAAAAATAATAGAAAGAGAATCAAATGTAATGTAAAATATTTAATATAGATAAAACAAGATATATGCATATGAGAAACAAATAATTTGATTTTCCTGCTATTCGAGGAAAATTTTCTTCTTCTTATGTCATCAAGGAAATAATCGAAGAATGCATTTTCTTATTATGTTTATTTTTATAATACCCTATATTTCCCAATCCTTGACATAAATTATTGAATTAATTATAACATTTTATATATAAACTAATACCAATCTCCGTCGATGAAAAACACACGCAATTATACTTTTTATCATATATCTTATTTTAGTTTTTTATATTTTTAAGCCAGTTTGATAAATTCTCAAATCTCGCTATTGTCAAGAAATAATTACACCAAAGTGATCTTTATGTATACTCAATATAATCGAAATAATAAAATAACGTGGATATTTTATATTATAGATATTTACAGCATCGAAATTTGACTTTATCAAAATACACTGATATCAGTCTTTACATGTCAAACTTTTACATTGCAAACTTTTTTCCTGTTGTTTTTTTCATGTTCAGTGGATTTTAGCTTGAATATTCAACTTGACTGGCAAAATGAATAGACGGATGCATATTTGTGCGTCAGAACGGCTAAGGAGAATCAAGTAAGATAGAGAGAGAGTTTGAAAGTAGGCCTCAACTGCTCAGTCAGTTGTCGACTACGTGTTCAGACGATTGGTTGGCATAATGGTGAGTTTTCGAATATTGTTTATCGAATGACGCATTTTCTCTTGCTGAAAAGGTATGAAGTATTATTAATTTCTATACACAAATTTTACGTATTGTTGCATGTGTTTCTGAATTATTGTGTAATTATTGTGCATATACATTGATGCGTTATGTGTAAAAGTGTCTAAAGTGACTTATGCTACAGAGTTATTTCAAGTTAAAACGAAAAATTTTTCAAGCATTAAAGTGAATATACCTTTTTTAAAATTTAAATCTTGGATGATGTTATACATTACGTTTGCGATTAGTCGGTTTGTTAAACATTGATAATATAATTCAACATTTGAATACTTTGTAATAACATGCAAGCATGAATATTATACAACAAAAAACTTGTATTTCTGTAAATAATTGTTTTATTGGGGCGATAAAATATCGCAATGTAATATATTTTCTAACGTTAGAGTTTTATTTTCTTATGAAAAAATAATTATATTGTGATATTATTACTATTATTCAATAATATTCAATTATTTTGAATGTTATTTACATAAATATTAAATTATTATAATTACTAATATTAACATTACTAATATTAAAAGTTCAAAAATTATTTTGAAAAAGTTTTTATAGCTAAATTCTATTTGAAAACTTATTCCCCGAATTAATACATCATTAAATGGCTAATCGTCTAATAATTTTTTAATAAAAGTTTACATAAAGTAAAAATATACATGTAGTAATCACGTATTCATTATATTACATATATTGCGTTTATTTCTAAGTTTATTAAGTTAACATAAATATTGTATATTATGTATCCTTACATCAGACTGGTAAACATTCTTTAACTGCGCGACATCAGATTGTGAAAGTTGCTTCTTTCCGGCTACGTTTTTGCTGTACGCTCGTAAACATATTTCTATATAAGCGCCATTGTATTTCTTAAACGCGTCTTATCATTCACATTTTAATTTTTTAATATAAATTCATTGTTTTACAGTCACATTTCCTGCTTTAAAGTAACAAAAAATGTAAAATAACAAAAATTGTAAAGTTCTTGTTACATATGACAGAGATATATTTGTAATTACGAAAATACAAAATAAAACAATTTAGCTGTCAAATTTTCACTGTTAATTAGAAAGATAAAGATAACTTTTAACTTCAAGAACTTATCAGCTGTTTATTTATTTATATCCAGCACACATTATATTATATTTGTTTTTCATTGGTGCATAATATATAAAATGGAAGGGAAGGGCATAGCGCACGTGTACGAGTGTGTATATTCTGATTCGTCAAATTTTTATCGTATTATACTACACATGCAGTTGTAAATAGAATTCTGTCCAAATTTCTGAATTACAAATAATTTAAAATGAGCTGTATAAGAAATACATTTTCGCTATAAAAGATATGTATGCATTGAAATAATAATGTTAATAGTGCTCCTGATAAATTTATAGCGAATTTATATATTATAGCGAATTTGATTAGTCATTAAAACTGTTCACTAATCTAATCTAAATCTAAAAATAACATCACATATTTTTACGTTGTTTGGCAACGGTTTAACATCAACGCACTAATGCATCCGATTGAAGTTATTAGAAAAGAGGCTTGCTCTTTTTCTATATTCCAGGATTGAACTTTTTGCACGGTTCATCTCTGTTTTCACATTTGCATTGCATTGGAGACAAAAAGAGAAAAGATGAACCATGCGAGAAATTCACAACTTCATATATCTAAAAGAATGAAGTGAAACGCGAGTATAATGTAAACATTGCGAAAGAATCAGGACTGTGAGAATTAACTAAGTATAATCTTCGACATCTAGTCAAGGCTCCTTTTGCAACATTACTCATGAATATGAAAACAACTTTGACATACATCTTGAACTCATTTTTTTTTAACATAATTGAGCAAGCGTCGCTTACATATTAAAACAAACATCTTAGGCTTATAAATTAATAACGTATAAAATAATTTCTTTTCATATTGCACATATTCTACTTTAGATGTGTAGTAAGCATATTAACCCGTTACGGTCACCAGGGGTTCAAAAGATCCCACACTAACTTTTATAAATAAAATTCAACTTTTTTTAAGAAAAAAAATGTATTTACCCAGTTTTGCGTCTTATAACTCATCTCTTTGATTTTTGTTAAAATTGAGCACTTCAAACTTCAAAATAAATGTACTTTTTTCAAAACCTTCTATAAAACTAATTTTTATCTGAAAGTATACTATCTTGAGAATACACCCCTAAATTTTTATTGAATTATCTTAAAAATTAAAAATTTTATGAATATTTTTGTAAAAAAAGTCAAATTTTGCAATTTTTTTATTTGAATTTTTTTATTATGTTAAATTCTAATTTAATAACATAACGGTCACAAGGGGTCCAGTGGACCCCCTGTGACCGTTATGTTATTATTTGGAAGTGTGACCTCAACGGGTTAAAAAAATATCTGCCAAAAAGTTTTATATTTATTAAAATTACAAATCTCTCTCTCTCTCTCTCTCTCTCTCTGATATTTTTGCCTAATTCGTATAATTATTGTTTTTCTCATAGATTGTGCTTTTCTGTATGCTGATCATCATTGGCTTATGTCATTGTAATGATGTTCCATCAAGTACTGAAGTCGAGAGCTCGATCAACCGAACGATCAACGAAGTTGAAAGATTGATTCGCGAAAACTCCACTTTGCCGCATCTTACTAGACATGAGATTATTGATATTCTTTTCAACATCACGTCTAAAGATCTCGACACATACCAGAACAAAAAGACAATAGAGGAAGCAAGGAATATCTACCAGAAAGCTTTGATGGTAGTTCTACCTTACAACGCAGAAGATGCTATAGAAAACATCAAGGATTTATATACTAAACCGCCGCTAGTTCAATTAATTGCAGATCCTTCTTCCAATTCAGAAGATTTCGAGAGAGAAGCATCGAAAAACAAGAAACTGCAGACAAACGCATTTATACAAGAAACACAAAACGATAAACAATCTCTTGACAATCTCATAGTGACACATACATATGCTCCAGAAGAAAACTTATCAAAAGAAAACTCACCTGTGCAAATGCGATATAAAAATCACAGAGAAACATATTCGGAAGCGCATTCAAAAATGCCTTTAAAGGAAACCCTAAAGTTTGATTCAACGCCAATCAAATTTAGCTTTAATCTAGAAAATCTGCAAAAACAATCGATCCTGGCCGAAGGACCAACAACTACTATTAAACGGCCAGTATTCGAAGGCTCTTCGTTAGCCAAGAATGAAGAAGTCTATATAGTTTATAGTACGAGCGCGACAACCATCTCACCTGGAACAGTAGAGATGAAAAAGAACGTTTCAACGTTTAACTTGGGACCAGAAACGACGACGTCTCGTCCTTTAAAATATAACGGACACGTTCTGTCTGTTGACAAATGGCGATATAATGCACCAACAACGCAAAGTACTACAACAGTACAGTTAACGAAACTTCCAGATATGCTCTTTAACAGAATTCGAGATAGGCAACCGCTTATTCCGACTACCACATCATCACTGAAAAATATGATGCCAACTGTACCAATTAGCAGAATTAAACACAATCCAGAGATTTCAAAGGTAATCGCAACATCCGAAAAGATGAAAATCGCGAGTACTGAGCAATCAGGTCCTATCTATGTGACACCAACGCCCGTCTCTTCTTCTGCTTCTCCTTCTTCTTCTCATTCTTCTTTTCTTTCTACCGAGAAATTAAAATATAATTCCACTTACAATTCAAATTCTGAAGGTTTTCGCAAAATTACAACGACGACAACGACAACGTTGCGTCCAGAAGTAATGGAACTGCTTGCATCGATTGGACTTCGACCGGAAAATGCTGTTAATGTGGAAGACGTATTTAAAAAGAACATAAAAGATTTAGAAATAAAATCTGAAATTCCTAACAGTAACGGTTTAGTCTATACAACTTCCGGCTTGACGGCGATTACGCCTGATTCGCCATCGATAAATGCTCAAAACACTTTCGAGAACCCTGTTTCAGAGATCGGAAAAGGCATGAACAATCTAACACCTGATGTACAATTGCTTTTTCAACGATTTGGTTTACAAACATCCAATCTGGCAACAACCACAATGTCCACGCTCAGGTCAACTGTTAATACGAACTCGTACACCAATTTCAAGCCTTTGCCAACATCTAAAATAAAAAACGAAGATATGAAAGAATTTTTGGCGAAATTCGGGCTTGGCCTTAGCGACAGCAGACAGAAAAAGGCAATGTCGGCGTCAACGGAACGGCCGTCATTGATTGAGGCTGTTCCAGATAACATGAGGCAGATTCTAGAGAACATAGGCCTTATATCTCGAAAAATCTCGAGGACGACACCAAAGATAGAAAACACAGAACCAACAAAGGCGACCAAGTTCCACGTGTTTAAGCCTCACGAAGTCATTGTGAAGGATGAAGAGCAGAGAATGAAAATCAACGAACTTTTAGATAAAATCAGATTAGTTCAGGAAGGAAAAGCAAGTATAAAAGACTTGCGAAATGTAGCCGATGATTTACTTACTACAACGAAAACTCTAAAAGATGGGCCGGATCCGCTGAATTTAGAAGAGATAATTAAAATTTACAACGAAGATGTAGTAAAAAATGAAGTAAAAAGACAACAAAATCCGGAAGAAAGCATTGAAATCACTACCAGTAATGATCGAGCTCTCGCGAATACCACGACGATGCCTACCGGTATAAAGAGATTTATGATATCAGTTTTGGGTATTTCGGAATTTTGGGTTGAACGGATTATTCAGGGTCTGGTGAGGATCAAACGCATGATAACCAATATGGGAGATAAAATTATACGACCTCCCGATTAAGTTGATTTATTCTGGGAGAGATGTCATTACTAAATACTTATTCTATTGTATATTCTCTTAGCATAATTTTCTCTGGTCTATGTCTTCTTTCGCCTCTACTGTAATACTCATTTCATATTCCTTAAGTGTCCGCGAATCCAAATCTAACACAAGGAAAACAAGTTTATCGGTAAATATAAAAAAAATCAATCATTACGAATATGACATATATTAATTAATTAATTATTTAACATATTTTGTTGTTTCATGAAATCGTCGTAGAAAATACGAGATAGAGTAATTTTTCGTAAATAAAGTTAATATCTCAACCATACACGATAATTAAATGTGTAAAAGATTACACCATTGTTTGTATTTCAAATTGACCAAAAAATCCGTACATTAACAACAAATTTGAAATAACTTGAATATTTAAAATTTTATTTAGAAAATAAACATGTTGATAATTAACTCTCTATTTAATGATTAAAATATAAACTACATAAAATATTTTAATTATTTACGGCTTTACTCTCGTCAGATAATGGTAAATATTATTTTTAATAATCGAAATGGAATTGCGAGAAATCTCGGAGTTTATAAATCTAAATAAAACGACAAATTAACACAATATAATAAATTATGATATATTTTGGCATGGAATTTATCTAAGGGACATTCAGAAAGGATTTTTGTACGCAGACTTTTCTCTCTTTACGCGCATACGTTAACTAGATATACAACTTTCATCCTGTATACTTGTTCTCGAAGCAGTGCGTGTTGCATGTGATGTTGCATGTGAATGCTGGATGCATGTGCTCGCATGCAAACCGGTTCGTAACTCGATGTCATCATCATTGCTACCAATCACGCAATGGACAGACGAACGAAATGTTTTATCTACTTTACTCTTTGGAGATGGTTGCTTCATCCATAATATAGGAATACACTGTGATAAATCAAGTGGAAAAACGGAATAGAGAACAAGGTAGTGGCAGAGAGGAAGAGTATTCTCATCATATTTTTACTAAAGATGATTTTAGAATACTCATTTTCATTCTTCTACCTGCAATTTCAGTCTTTGTATTATATATATATATATATCATATTTTCCACATTAATTTCCGATTTTTTTATAAAACAAATATTTCTATCATTTTCATGCTTTTATTTTTGTATTTATTTAATGATAAAACTTATTAACACTCTCAATGTTTACTATATGTGAAACCTTTTATCATCTCTTACTTCACTCTTTTTACTTTTATTAAAATTTAACTTCATATAATATCTATTTTTTCTCTTAAACTATTTTAGTTTATACACTAATTGTAAGTTTACAATCAATTTTCGCGAAAATTTTTAATAGCATTTTTAATCACCGTACATTTATCGCATTTGTTATTATAGAGCACTTAAAATTTAAACATCAATTCACCAAAGATCTTGTCTGCAGAATCTGTAAACGTTTCCTCGACAACAACAACGACAACGGCCACGGTGACTTTAGATTCCACGACGGACAGTTCAAACTTCCGGGATGTTTTAACAACTTCAGAATCATCGACAGCAAGCATAAATCTCGTGGCACTGGAAGAATCCTTTGGCGGTACTACTAGTGCACCAGATCCTGTTCTACCAACCAAACGAAGGAATGGTTTATATTTTCTTTTAGATTGGAACACCTTCCTCGAAGTCGGTGAGGAAGATAGTGAAAAAGTGAATTTGAGATTTGAGCCGAAAGTTGGCGATAGGACAAGATTTTTGCCAGTCAATGTGCCATAGTTAACACAATAATGTAAACAATTTTAATACAATATTGTTTCTAAAAAAAATTTATCTGCATATTTTATTATTATTTACTCTAGCATATTTCGACATAAAGTAAAATAAAATATCTTGTAAACTATTGATTTTTCGATAACTGTATCTATTTATACTTTTATATGTAGAATAATCTGAGAGGAATCATATTATGTAAAAAAATCATGTAATTCCATTTAAAAAATGGCGATAACCATTATATAACATTGAAAAATTGATTTTTTTATTTTAATTTTACCATTGTTGGTTCCTTTCTAGACTATACTTTTATCTAAAAAGTCTTCTTCTAAAACTCATTTTGAAATATTTGACTGGCAAAGTTAAAGTGGGACACTCTGTAAATACATATACATGTACAAAATACATATATACATATATATATATAGATAAATAAATACATATATAAAATATTTTTTGTTTTTTATTATAATGTATAAATTATATACTTTGCAGATATAATTTAATTTCCACTTATAGTTTAATGTTCGATTCAATTTTTTAAAAAACAAATCAGATTAAGCTAATTGCAATTATCAAATGCACGTTATTATATGATTATTAGAAAAAGTATGATATCGTTTATAACACATAATAATTTATGTATGCTATTTAAAAACTTCATACATGCGACATACATGCAAATATTTAAAAAAGTATATAACAAAGAAATTGATCAATCAAAAAATACAATAGATTTAATTATACAATGTACAAAAAAGTTTAAGTGTACATGGTAGAAGAGAAGGTGGTAATACACCCTCGCATTTACATTGTGTACAATAATTTGTTAATAATTAATGTTTTTAATTGAAATCTTAATGTTTACATTCGTCAATATAATGTTCAATTAATGTTAAACTTAATCATATGAAAGTTACTTTATTATAAATTTGAAAGCATATTCAAGCAAAACAAAAAAATCATTATGACACCAAAATAATTCCAAAATAATTATTAAAAGTTATTTTTTGATTATTCACGATTTATTTTTGTCATTTTGATATTATATCATTAGAAACTTATTGTTCCACTTGGGTAATGTGAATTGTAAAAAGCTTATGTATGAAATGATTTTGGATATACATATATGTATAATAACTTAAGAATGATTAGATTTACAATTTAGTAATGCCCATGAATTATTCGGTTTCATCTAAACTTTTCTTAACATTTTGTAACTGTAATAAACTTTATATTCCACAATATTATATCTATTATTAATCTTATACAATAAAATAATAATATTAAAATTAATTTTGTAGATTTATATTGTATGAAGTTAAAATATATTATATTAATAAACTTAAAGTAGTGTTGTTGATAAATTTGTCAACAATGTTACAATAGAAAGAGAGAGAAAGGCAGATAACATTAATATTAATTTGAAAACGTGAAAATTTTAAATCTTTAGCCAAGTTAATTTGGAGAAGTTTAAATTAGATGTCAGCATTAGCTCGATGAAAATCAAAATATTATGAGTAGTACAATGAGCAAATATTTAGACGTTGGTCGAAAGAATTTCACAGTTAAGTCTCAGTCTGTGTTCAGAATGTTAGCGAGTAAAGATCTTATGTGTTTCCTCATTTTATGGATTTTCATAAATAACGCAAAATGCCAGGATCTAAAAGAAATGTCCAAGACATTAGACGAGATGCTCGTCAACACCAGAGCATTTCGAAGACCTCGAGATCATGAAGATACATCGGTAATTTGGCAAGAGTATGAATTCGGAACTGGAGCTGGAAATCGAGAAGGTAACATTATACCAAACACTTTATCAATTTGATATTGAGAAGCACAAAAATGTTGAATAATGTTTAGAAATCTTGTACAATGAAAGAAAAATTTGATTTGAACTATGACTAAATCAGAATTGTTTAAAATGTAACAAATACAATTACTTTTAGTTGTATTACTAACTAAAATTTATTGTAACAAAAAAGTATAGATCTGTGTGTGTGTGTGTGTGTGTGTGTGTGTGTGTGTGTGTGTGTGTGTGTGTGTGTGTGTGTGTGTGTGTGTGTGTGTGTGTGTGTGTGTGTGTGTGTGTGTGTGTGTGTGTGTGTGTGTGTGTGTGTGTGTGTGTGTGTGTGTGTGTGTGTGTGTGTGTGTGTGTGTGTGTGTGTGTGTGTGTGTGTGTGTGTGTGTGTGTGTGTGTGTGTGTGTGTGTGTGTGTGTGTGTGTGTGTGTGTGTGTGTGTGTGTGTGTGTGTGTGTGTGTGTGTGTGTGTGTGTGTGTGTGTGTGTGTGTGTGTGTGTGTGTGTGTGTGTGTGTGTGTGTGTGTGTGTGTGTGTGTGTGTGTGTGTGTGTGTGTGTGTGTGTGTGTGTGTGTGTGTGTGTGTGTGTGTGTGTGTGTGTGTGTGTGTGTACGCGCGTGCTTATTCGAAATATATAAAACTCTTTTGTACAAAAAGTAATATGTCTTGCTTCGTTGTACAAGAAAAATTATAACTTTTTGGCTTTATTTCTATATATTATGAAAAAGTATCTTTATTTTCAGAAATTGTTGTAACAAATATTTCATTGCATACACTGGTTGATACAAATGAAAAGATTAATATATCGATAAACAATTGCCAATTTTTACAAACGGAAACAAATTACTTTATTTGTACTGAAAATTCAACATTACTTTTCTACAAGATTAATTTGGACGATTTGTCAATCAAACATATTATAAGTTTATCGACTGAAGGACATGTATTACAATTTAAAGTTCTCCATTTCAATATCGGGAAAAGATTTAACAAAAGTCATGTAAACAATTTAATGGCAATTCTACTCGTTAAATCCCAAAATGATTATTTTCTGTATTGGTATAAGATTTTCGAAAATACATACATGTTATATTCAATATGGCCCATACGGAAGCAAATTCATGTTATGGAATTCATACAAGAAGAAAACCAACATAAATTATTGCTGTTGGACAATGACGAATCGTACCTCGAAGAACAATCACTGATTGATGTTTACGGTTTCGATATTGATTATAATAATCATCGTATCGATATATGGTAATTTCATTTATTTTTCACATATCAACAATCTATAATATATTGCTTGCTTTACTTCTCGTAATATCATACTACATGAAATACTTTATAGAATGCAATAAAATTTTATAAGATCTTTATACAAAATTTTTAGGCTACTTTATAAAAGAGATATTAAGATCAAAGAAAAATTAAAACAAAGTGCACTAATTGTAATGTAAATAAAATATTAAATAATATTTGTTATGTGGTAATGCTTCTTTTACTTTATACTTGCAATCTTGATATTCTTATATTTCCATAAAATTTTAGAAATAGATATATCAGGCTTTCTTCTGTAAAAAATTAAAAATCTGTTTTAAGTACTTATAATTGTATATGTACATATATGCTGATATCTCAGACATATCTTATAAAATTTTACAGTAGTCTACAAAAAAACAATATATGTTTAAATGCATTGGTGTATTGGTATTATTTGTATGTTTAAATGTATTTAATGTATAAAAGGATATTTATAACATGCAGGTTTTGTCGGCGATTCTTTATTCCGAAAATATTCAATGTTCAAATTTGTCCAATTTACGGACGCACTGTACTGGCTTTTCAAGGAATAGATAACATTATTTTATACGAATCGAAAAATGAGGATGAATTGTGCCAATTTCAGAAATTGGAAGTTATCGAATCCAACAAACTCAAAAATTTTATTTGCTTCGAGAGTGGATATGTTGAATACTTGGCAATTAATGGAGAGAAACCACATTTGTTTCACTTTTTTGAGAACAAATTTCAAGATAATGCTCAAACAAATCTCCATTTCAATGGTAAGACGATCGAATAAAAATTCTTGACTTAAGCATAAAACAAACGAAAACTAATGTTTATTTCACAGAAACAACTGAAATTTTGTGGATGGTCACTATACCGTTAAACACATATCGAGAAGAATCTCTGTTATTAGTTCAATTAAAAAATTTAACAGTTATCGCTCTAGCTTGGCAAGGTTCAAAGTTTAAGGCCGTGCCTTTACCTAATCAACTTATAAATAACTTTGATTTGTCCAAAATTGTCGTTATTCCAAAAGTCGGATTTATGCAAGCAAATATGCTTGTACGTATTGAAGTAATCTTAAACGAATCAGCGCATCCTATTTATGATGAAACTGAAAGTATGTTAAAGACACGAGCTTTATTGGAGGTACGTTTACACACATGACTCGTTAATTGTGTGCATTGTTGTAAATAATCATTTGTATATTATCTAATAAGATTTTAATATATATTTAAATGTATGAAGTAAAACTTTTGTATTTTAAATATAATGCATGTACTGAAGCAAAATGTTGAATAATACACGTATAAGGTATAGTTATATAAGATACCTGGTGCAGTATATCTGCATCAGGTAACTATATCTTAATATTATTCAATATTTTACATATTCATATACATAAAATATAAAATATAATGTGTATATTCTGAATTATTTTTATAACGTTTTACAAAGTGGGATATAAACTTTCAGGAAGTTTTTCGAAAACAGGAGACCATTTTTTATGAGACCGAAGCTCGAATTAATCAAAGTTATTTCAAGAATCCTACGATAGCGGGATTTTGGAATCTTTCGGAAGTAAATGTATCAAATGTTACAATCAAAAGCGATGTAAATTATGGCGCTGTCAAAGTCGGATCGATCAATTTGGAAATGGAAGATATATCGATAAACGTAACATCGAATTTAAAAAAATTAGAGGAACTAGAAGTGCAGCTCGATCAAATCTTACCAGATTTGAAAAACATAACTAATTCGACAAGAATCACCTTACCCTCGGATGTTGAACTAATTGGAGATTTTTTGATTAATGGTACTCTGTACGCGAAAAACATATCTGCAACTTTTATTAATAACGCATCAACTTCGATCATAGAGAACGGTATTGAAAATCGCGTTATTATCAACGGTCAGAAATCTTTTCCTTCGCTCGACACCAATAACTTAACGATTCTGTCTTTAAATGGCATACCGTTAAAAAATATAATGTTCAATTCTTCAATGAAAAATTATAGCCACATAAATTTTTCAAAATTAAAGCGATTAAAAGTTGACGGACATCTAAATTTTTACGAAATAAATAATATTATATGGAAAGAGCTCATGGAAAGTATAGTTTGGAAAAATAAATCAACAATTATTTCTGGAGAGACTATTGTGGAAGAGGTAAGACAATATAATATATTAATATCACAGAGAATAGTACACAGAATGTCCAATAAATTTTCATGACCCAACAAACTTTTTCTTAGGAAAAAATAAATAACGTTGTATTAACGAATTACGTAGCTTTTAAAAAAACGGCTTTATGAAACTAGGATGTTTTCAACACACTGATAAAAAAGAATTTTTATCTCTTTTACTCTTTTCTTTTGAATATTTATGAAAAATCGTTGGCTATATCACTCTTATTTGATATTCTGTGTACCGAGATCATATCTTCGTAATTTTTCCTTTGATAAAAAGTATACTTTTCAAAACGACAGCTTATCGCCGAAGAAGCTAATATAAAAAATCTAAATAATTTGAAATATCCAGAAAATTATGTTATAACGAGCTTTGATAAATTTCCTATCAATGTTACAAGTAAAAAGCACTTTGCCAATTTATCTACGACACATTTACTGGGCATCAAGGCAATAAATGAAATAGATATTGACGATTTCATTATTCTCAATAGACAGGAAGTTATTAATCAAGAAATTATTTTCGAAAATCTGGAAATTGGAACCTTCGAGGTATGTAATTCAAAAAATGTACCTATATTACATTTGGGTATAAACATATTTTATTACAATTTCAGATAGATGGAGATATAACGGGTATTAATATGAACAAGGATTGGCTTAACGAAACCGATAATCTTTTATCAAATGTCATTTTTGAAAATCTGACTGTTATGGGAAATATTATACTCAAAGATTCCATTAATGCTAAAGTATGGTCGGATCTCGATGATCTTTTATTAAAAACTGAAACTAATGCATTAATTATTGGAAATAAAAAATTCTGGAATGACATCAACATAAAATCTAACTCAACAATTAAATCCAGACAAATTAATAATCATACTTTTTCGGAATTCGTAACATTAGACACCAATCAACAATTTCCTTGTAAGTAATAAACATTAAACATTTAAATAAACATTATTCAATTGTACCTGGGGAAAAAAGTTGTTAACTTGACTAAATTTTTTCAACTTGATTAAATTTTTTCAGTTCAAGTATATTTATGTATTTAAATTAAATATATGAATGGTTAAATTAAAGTATTTAACTGAAAGCTATCTAATATGAAAGGAACAAAAAAAAACACTTTTTTTTCAAATATACATTTTTCGAGTATTCTCTTTAATAATATTGAAAAGTAAAAAAATACAATATTATAATGTAATTTATAACACATTTGACTTTGTTGAATAATTAAATAATTATAAAATATACTAACTTATTCCACATCATAAAAATTTTATTTTAGCAATACCATTTTATCAATTTCAGATTTAACAAAGATATCGGCAAACGCCATGTTTGGAAATGTAACTCTTGGTACTTTGAAAAAGTTGAAGAGTTACATAATCTACGAACAAAATATTACTTCTGGTTGCTTAAATAAGATGCTACTGTTTATTAAACCGTCTACAATCGACAATTTATCTTTTGATACCGTGAAACAGACTATTTCGCAGACTACTTTCTTTGACAAATTAAAAAAAACTTTTCAAAAAGTATATTATGAGAATTTGACAATCTCGACATTGCTGACCGATGAAATCTTGCCGAACACAATCAATGGGGTCAATTATACTGATCTGACCAAACGTGTATTAACACTCTATACGCAGCAAAATCTGACAGGCGCTTTATTAATTGACAACTTGGAAACTGAAGTATTGGACGCAGAGATTATTAACGGAATACCGTTGAATACATGGAATCTGTTATTAATGCACGCGAAATCACTTTATGATGATGTTTTTAACGGAAATGCAAAAATAAGATCTCTACGAGTAACAGGGATGATAACGGCGTCTTCGATTAATAATAATGATATTATTGACATTTACAAGGAAGATAACATGGCGACTGTCATTTTCAATGAAAACGTATCAATCGCAAATTTGAGAGTAGTTGACTTCGTAAACAATTTGAATCTGTCGGAATTTATCGCTGATGCTGTTCAGAAATCCGATACGAATATTACATTTATAGATAGTAAAACATTCAAAAATATCACATGCGAAGTTTTAGAAGCGCAATTTATAAATGGACATTTTGTAAACGATATCTTGGATTCCAATGAAAAGCAGGTGCTCGAAGGACCAATTGTTATAAATGGTATATTGCATAAAGTTATTCTTTTATACATTTACAGTAATTTTTGCAATTTATCTTTTTATCTCTATATTATTAATAATATTTAAAAATATATTTATATTTTTTATTTTAAGATTTCTAAAAGATATATTTATTAAATGCGCTGTTTATATAATATATATATGTACTTTCTGTTTATAGCCATCGTGATTAATTACATCATTAGAATTTGATTGAAATTTATTTATACATTTATTTCAAACTAATTAATCATATTTATTTATAATATTTTACATATGTTTCGCTTTCTAATCTTTCTTTATTTACTTTGTTAATCTTATTGGTAATAATAATATTTATTTCTTTTTCTTTAAGGTACAGTTATGGTTCTAACAAATTTCAATTCAACTGGCAAGATTGGAAATTCTGTGTTCTTAAACAATTTCACAGATAGATTTAAGACACTTAAAGATAACTCTTACGTTCTTCGCGGTAGTTTTTACTTCAATGAAACTGCCGTCGTAACAAAATTAAACGTAAATGGATCGATTCAAGGATCAATGTTGAACAATTTTTTCAAGACAATAATCTTTAAGAATGATACAAACGTTACAATATCTGGATTAAAATTATTTAAGAATTCAATTACATTTAATGGTACATTTAATATCGATGGCAGCTTGAATGATATAAATTTACATAGATTTCGCGAAAATGCTATTTATATTGATGAACCTTTCTCAATTAATACCAAAATCATATTCAGAGAAGACATTTATCTACAAAAAAATCTTGTAATAGACACAAAATTACAATCAAATACTATTATGGGAGTTGATATAAAAGACTTACAGGAAAATGTTATCGTCCTTAATAAGCCTAAATATTTTCCAGGTAATTATTTTTAGTAATAAAAAAATATGTATTGCCACAGATAGTAAATTAAATATCGTAACGTTTTAATGTTTGGATGATAGAACTGACTATCATTAACACACTAATTACGATGCTGTATAACAAAGAATATTTTGTATTTTAGCACGGATGACACTCGACAATGTAACTTTACAGACAAGCCTAAAAATCATGCAGGTCAATGATTTACAAATGGATCCGTTGATTTTATTAAATATACAACAGTTTATCGATAAACTTAATTGTACCAATATCATTGTTAAGAACATTCAAATGTTAGGACGTATTAATACCAATTATATGAAAGATATCTACGCAGACACTTTTATGGTATACTAAAAATACAATTTTATTATATAGAGTATATTTAGCGAATGAGAAATATAAAAGACTAATAACAAGTAAGATAGTTTATTTGGACATATCTCAGTTTTTTCTTTAATAATGCTATATGTTACAATTTTGCGTTTTATTTTTATATAATGTATAATTAATGTTAAAATTATATTATAATACAATAATTTAGTAATATTATATATAAAAATGTTTTGAAAGTTAATAATACTTAATTTCTTTTATAGATACAGAATAATCAAAATATTACAGGATCTATAAGGATACAAGGAAACGTTTATGCATATCATGACTTTAATGCTCGTTTAATCAATAATTTTAATCCTACGAAAATTGTTTCTTTAACTGCAAATAGCATTCTAACAGGTAAGAAGAACAATATTCATAAATAAGACAGAGTGAATTATACATAATGTGATAAAATTTTCGAATGTCATCCAAGCGCATAGTATATGCATATATGTACATACATGTACATGCTTTTCTTTTACTTGACATTGCGCGCACTATTTTTCGTTCAACGTTCAATGGCTCTGCACAAATGCGTTATAGCCTTCATTCAAACTTTAATGATGATAATTTAAATAATATGTTTATATAACTTTTGTTTAGGAAACTTCATGTTCAAAACTCCAATTATTCTTGATAAAAGTCTTAGGATTTTGGGTCTTTTGAACAGAATAGATCCAATTAATTGGCAAGGAGTCGCAATAAAAGCAACGGATGAAGCAAAACAGATTGTATCTGGAAAGTGGAAAGTGTATGGAAATGTTCACTTCGAAAAAAATGTTGATGGGAGTGAGTTTTTAAATGAAGTTAATGTCACCGACATATCATTCTCTTTAACAAGAGAACATTCTGAAATAGATCAGCTCATCAAAGAAACAAATGTAAGAAAATTACTTAATAAGCAATACATAATAAAATAAATATTAATTTTTTTACAATTATAGTAAAACACTTTCTTTAATAACAATAAATTTGCTATGTATGAGAAACACTATTCCCGCTTGCTCATGTTCTATAATCATAATTTTTTAAATAATAATATATTTCTTTTACACAGGAGGATTTAAATAAAGTGTGTGCATGGCACTTAGATACGCTCAAATGTAATGCTGCAAACCAGATATATAAATTCAATACATTTGATTACTTAAAAGTTCAAGAATTTGAAGGAGTTATTCATGATATCCGCAATGTCGAAGTAAATGATGTGGATTACATGTTAGTAAATTATAATATTTGTCACGTAAAACTTCTATCATATACTCAGAATGATTTTCAAGTAATCGATCAAGTGTCCGATTTTGGATTAATTGATCAATGGATGTTTTTTAAATCAAATCAAAGCGTTTTATACTTGTTTACCATTGCAAAACGCACTTGCGGTAGAAGCCTTAACAATGTATGGAAGTTGGAAAATAATAGATTGATGGTAAGTTTGCAAAAAAATCTAAGTTTTATTTTTTTTTTAATTAAACAGAGTTCGAAAACGCTCTCTTTCTCTCTCTCTCTCTCTCTCATTAAGTAAATAGTTTTTTCTTAGAACAAATTCAACTAATTTTGTTCTGTTATTTTTTCTCTTACAGCATGTATTAGAACTTGATAATGTCACAGACATAAAGAATTTATATGAATTTATGGCAATTATCCAAGAGAATCTTGAAACCGCACCAGAAAATATGCAACTAGATATATTAAACGCCCTCATCTCGTATGAGTATAAGAAATTAAATTTGGTTTCAAATAACGATCCTATTGTGCCAGTTAACCAATCCTTAAAATATGACTTACAAGAAAAATCTTTAAATAGCACACTTTTGACAAATTGTCTTGGTTATAGCAACAAATTAACTTTTAAAGTAGGTATTTATGGAAGAGAAGAGTACATCTACTATGATGAAGAAGTCAGCCAAGGTTACATATATGTGAGTTAAAAAAAATTTCCTATAAATGTCTAGAAAAAGGACAGTCTCACCAATCATTTTGACCTTGATATATAATGTTGTCAAGGCCATGATCCCGAGTGATCTTCAGAAGGTTTTAGCTAGCGATCGTTATTCGTTAAAAAGTTATTGTCATAAAAAGTTATAAAAATTAAGCCTGTTATTTAATCTTTGCCTGACATAAATAGCATATTATTTGTATATTTGTACTATGAATGTAGAAGGTTTCCATTCGAAAGTACTGCCGGAATTGGAGGGTTTCTGCCCTCTCTACAGGGGAATATATGTATACATTGATTTTGGAAACACTATATATATACATATATATAGTTTTTCTAAAATCAATGTATATACACATATTGTCTGTGTACTGTAAAAACTTTTAATCATTTTTTTTTTCAAAGTTCTAAAGTCAACCGACATAAATCAATTGTTACAGTAGAATTTTTAAAACTCCGTTTCGCACTAAAAGCACCGATCTCGTTTTACGTGCCATTTAATTGTTAATAACTTTTTAATAAACAACGATCAACAGCTAAAACTTTTTGGAGGTTATTCAGGATCACGGCCTTGACAAAAAGGTCAAGATGATTGATGAGATTATTCTTTTTCTAGACATTTACCGAATGTCCATTTACATCTTATTATGTAGCTAATTTTATAATTTAATAACTGGTATTTATTGTAAAAAAATGACATTTTATCAAAGAAATATTTTATCTAGTTGTGCGAAAAAGACATTTCACAAACAAGGATCTTGCAGACTATAAAAGCACATCGACCAAAATCAATTTTAGTCCTAAATTTTGATGGATTTGTCGAAACATTGCTCGTTATCGTAGAAAATAATGACATTATTCAAATTTACGAATATACAGGTAAATTTATATTACAAACTTAACAGCAAATGGAAGATATTAATAAAGATATTTATTGTAAACAGAAAATAATATGATTATTATATTTTGCAAAATTGTTTTGAAGGTATCGAAGGTTTCGTGCATCGAAATATTATACAAATAAAAGTTGATAAATTATACAACTTTACCATAAGGAAATATGATAATTTAGAAAGGAGACATTGTTTAGCTGCAATTCACAAAAATCGTTTAACAATTTTAGAAGCAAAAATGTATGGCGATAAGTTAGATATGAGAACATTAACTTCTTGTTACACGAATAAGTGTTAAATATGTTACAAATATAAGTATATAATATAAATATAAAATTATACTAGAATTTTATTTGTATTATAATTATAAAATACAAGTATGTACACTATGTATTCTATTGTATATTATAAAAATATTTATTGTTAAAAGTTGATAAAATTGTTATTTAACATAGAAAATAGTCAATTGAGTTAAATTGATTCGTTATTGATTTATTGTTAAATATTATAAGAGAATTGCGCACATATACATATACACACATGTACAATTGTGAAAAATTATAGATATTATATGTTAATCTATATTATAATTATCCATAATTATATTAAAGCATTATTGTACTAAGCATATATTCCTACTGCTTACAATAAATAATTATTACTAGTTAGAAATTGATTTATTAATTTATTTCATAATTTGATATTATTAAAATAATAATTTTATTTTACCCTAGTTCGCCATATCAGGATACGATTACGTATTCGCGGAATTTTATATTGCTATAACTTTATTATAATATAATTTAAGTCAAGGACTATTTAAGATTGTCTGTAAAAAAAAGGATAAGGATAAAGGATTATCATAAATTAACGTAATGCATAATTTAGAAATAATCGGTGGAGAAGAATATATAGTATATAGCATTTATGTGAGGAGAGAAAGAGAAGAATGTGTGTGTGTGTGTGTGTGTGTGTGTGTGTGTGTGTGTGAGACTCACGCCCTCCTGACCTAGAGACATTATGACTTGCTCCAAGCAATGTAGGCTTAGGTTAATGTGCTTCATCTCGGATTCAAAATGATGCCATATTATCGCACTCTAGTGTACCCACATACCCGCACAGATTCAAAGGAATTTTGTGACTTTCGCATCATGAATTTATCGTTAACTAACAGAACATTAACAGAAAACAAGCGTTCTTTTAAATTTTACTTTTAAAAAAGTGTTTATTACGATATTATGATATATTGCTGAATGTATTGAATGTGTTCCGATACTATACTAAAGTCTCCAACAATTATCATATAATACTTTAATAGTACACATTCTGGAGATTAATTAGAATAAAAAATTTTAATATAAAAATGCCAAAATATTGATTTTTTTCTAAACATATATTTTATGCAAGTTTCCAGCTCTCTACTGGCTAAAAATTATTTACACCAGAAACGGAGAGAAAAACAAAATAATATTTTAAATACTATCTTATTTAAATTAGATATTATTTAATATGTTTTTATTTATTCCAATTGTCTCCCGATAATCTTCATAATAAATAAATTACGAAATCACACATATAACTCAAGATTAGATGCATCTAAGATTTGTTTTGACATATACTCGATACTAATTGTAAGTGCTAGAATTTCATACAATTTTCACATCTAATCTTTGTGAATAATCCACAAAAGAAAACAACATTTAACTAAATAATAATACATATTATATAATAATTTTCATTTCTCACACGTTATATCCATTATCTCTAAATAATTTGGACAACACCTTTATATTTTCTACTTTCCAAGTAGAAAAGGTAAGGCAATAGATTTTAACCAATCAGAAGCCGCGAAAAATATCTGCGAATCGATCAGAAGTTGCGAAATTAGGGTAAGGTTGCCGAAATCGCACTTTTGACATAAATGCTTATAACTAAGAAATTATGAGGAATATTTTTAATTTTCTTACGTCATAATAAAAGTACAACATTTCTCCTTTCATATTTATTTTTTTCAGAATTTTATGTATTGTTATAAATTTTTAAATGACGATTTTCAAGAAGCCTTCAAATAGTGTGATTTAGGCAACCGGTCGCCTAAATCGCATCACAGGTTAATATTATTTTTCCTGAATTAAAACAGTACTTTTTCCGCTAGATTCTTTCTTCTTGAGCAAAAATGCGTTAGATAAGTATAATTTTATTAATATTGGAGATAAATACCGTAAACTAAATATAATTTCCGTCAATATCATTATTTTGATAACTTTTCAATAATATTGCTACATTACGACAATATTCTTACAATGTATGCTCTGTATAATTATTTTGTATATATAAAAATCTGTATATTTGATTTTATATATATAATCACGATCAAAGCAATAGTGCGATNGGTGCGATTTAGGAAACTAAAACATGGTGCGATTTAGGAGACTAAAGCATTTTATAAAACTTTATTTATTTAATTTACAAATAAGAACACAAAATTATTTGAACTTTGTTAATCTAATTTTAATAATATTGTAATTATTACATTATCAAAATTTAGATTATTTATTTTATCTTCTTTGCAGTTAAGCTACGAAATGTGTTGAAAAATAGCAGCGAAGTTACAATTTTTCTATAAATATTAATAACAAAATTTCTATTGTTCTTAACATGTTGAGTTCAATGAAGGATGATGATAATGTTATGTAGTTCCCAAACAATCCCACAAAGAGTGTACAAGTACTGTGGTTGAATTTATACGCGAGGTGGTGCGATTTAGGTGCCGGTGCGATATCGGCAACCTTATCCTATTGCCCGTTATTATTCCCCCTGTTCCTATTGCATGTGCTTTTCATTGTGCAAGCTTTACACGTAGGTGATGCACTGAAAAAAGTCTGGTAATAACTACCAAATGTATAGTGAAATAGTATCAATTAAATATTTTGTTAATATAACTAAAAATAATTTTATTTTTCTAAATGTTTCGCAAGTATTACCAAATCTGGTATAAGTTTACCAAATATTTAGAAAGAAAAAAATTATTTTTGATTACAATGACCAAATATTTAATTGACAATATTTCACTATACATTCGATAGTTATTACCAGTCTTTTTTCTAGTGTGCATTATAAGCTCGCAATTCTTGAGCTGTGCCGAACGAACCATCTCGATATAATCTGCACCTCGATATACATATCTCGTCACGTCCGTTCGATTCGAGAAATCGATTCAATAAGTACGAACGCACGAGAGAAGACTGCGGCGCGCGCCGTCGCCTTGACGATGATGACGATGTCGACGTCGTTTTGACGTCGGCGCAGTGCGTCGTCGCGTAACCAGAGCCACTGCGTCGGGTCGACGATCTACCCGATGGCAAGCCAGTGTTCCGACTTTTCTCGGCTTTTGCGTCGCGTGTCCCGCTTCCGTCCCAACGCTGTTACCGCCGCTGCCGCCGCCGCCGTCGCTGTCACCGTCGTCGCCATCGTCGCATCATCGTCGTCACGATCCCGTCCGATCGTTAATATCAGCATAGCCTGATCGCGTAAATCTCGCGTATTACAACAAAGTTTGTCATATGAAATTTATGCGTTAACTAGACATCGCTCCGAAATTTTCACCAGCCGTAAAACTCGCTAACGACGCGCGACGCGCGACATCGTCGGACGACATTGTCGGACGACATCGTCGGAGATGCCCAATGTTGATCTTATGAACACCCTGGCATAAGAAACCAACGGGACATGTGCCTTTCCGCTTCTTATTGATCGGCGCGTTCCAACCGGCGCGACCATATTTCCCGGTCTGCAAAAGATCAGGTAAGAGCTCTACGATCCCTATTCTTTCTCATAGTCGTGCGAAATAGTTGTTAATTTCGCTGACAAGCTAATGTCAACTAAATATAGAATTAAGTGTTTTATAAAATTTAATTGACGATTATCGACCTCTAAAGTACATTATGAAAGTGAAATCTCACAAAGCATGTGTGTATGTGTGTGTATGTGTGTGAATGTGTGTGAGTGTGGGTGTGTATATTTTAATGTCCTATATAAGGATGTATTAGATTAAAATACAGACAATAATATAATTCTATATGAAGCATGCATTTCCCAATGATTTTACTCCCAACCTCTACTTTTGTGCAATTTTATTTAAAAGAATATTGATAATATAAAATATGTGTAGTACGATAATAAACAATTTATCAACATTTATTTATATTTAAGACATTAACTTTATTCAAGTAATTTTTTAGTTAGTAGGTATATAACAAGAAAAATCTTACTTTAAGTAAAAAGAGAATAATGAGAAGAAAAAAGAAAAAAATTTCGATGGTTAAAGTTTCGAGAGTTGTTATTTTGAAAAATTCTTATCAGTCGTAAGATTCGGTCTGTAAAATCAGTTATCTCTTTCAGACACATTTTCGTGTCAAGAACAAAGAAAATGTAATTTGAATGATTACGATAAAAAGAAATACCTTATATATGGATATATTTAAATCTATATACATATACTTGAATTTATAGGTAGAACTACTTTAAAAAGTACCACTCCCAGAACTTTCTCCCATATCATTGCCCCAGGCTCTTCGTTATAATAATCAATTCATATTCAACTTTAAATAAACCACTACATCGACGCTCTATAGTAAGTGCAATTAAATGTACAAAGGTAATATGATTAAATATTAAATAAAAAATTAGATTAAATAAAGCGATTTAAATAAATGAGAATTAATTGTGGATCTAAATTATTAATGAAATTAAATACCATTCCGTAACCGTCATGCTATGTGAAAAGAATTTTAGTTTTGTCTCTTCCGCATTTCTATGATTTACGACCTATGAATTTAAAGAAATGTCATTTAGATGTTTAGCTTCAATTAAAAGTCATTGATTGTTTTGCATGGGCGCGGTAGGAAATTAACTGTCAGCAAATCGATAAATATATTGTGCAGACTGATTTCTTAATCTCCTTTTATTTTATTTAAATTTCACGTATATAAAATATAAATGAAATAAGAAAATTTGTTAACGTATCAATTTTAAAAGCTACATTTCTCAAGATATCTCTTTCTCTTTCTTTCTTTCTCTGCCATTTAACATGCGATACAGGCCTATAGTTGTTAAAACCCAAATGATAAACAGCGCATTGCGATAGAGCCCGCTTGACATTTGAAAATGTCAGTAACTGCCTACATAAGTTTTATACGTAGGCTTATTACCATTATACTGATATTCGACATTAGAAACTAAACCATTATTGTCTGACCAATGTATGCATGTGACGATTGTTTCCGACTTTTCTTATCTTCTTGCGAAATAAAACAATTTTGAAAAAATGCAATTATTTCGTAACTACGCTGAAGCTCCTTTGATATTTCTTTAGAAATTAATGTGCATTAATGTTAATGTATTTGCTAATTCTTGCAAAACAAAATGTAAAGTTTGTGTGCACAATGATGTTTTGTAGATTGAAATCACTTGCGCGCGTTTTTGGAGATTTTTATTATTTTTATCGTGATCTTTACGATACGATCACACTCGCGCACTCGAACATGTATCAAACGCATGTCTAAATTATCTAATTATAAGAATACTGATTGTGAGGCATACACATATTACCTCACACGGAAGTAACGTATAGTATATAAACAATAATTGCTAGTCTCTTATTTTTCTCGTGAATAGCTGTTTTTAGAAATGATAGACTGATTATAAAGACAAAATCATGCAGCAGTCTATAATAGTTTATACTATATCTTAGACTGAGACACAATTTATTTAGTATCTACATTTTCTATACAAAGTAGAACCATTCATCACGATACGTATTCGTATAATCAAGAATTTTATAACTAGCTAACATATAAGGAAAAAGCACATATGTCATCATAGCAACATACAAAATATTTAGAGAAACATGCAGTATTAACTTTCCAGTAGCCCCGTCTGCTTAGTCTCTTCTCGCTTTTACGAGAACTATTTTCGGCATTGCTTGTACCAATGCAGCGATACATCGTAGCCTAAATCCACACTTTGTCATTCTATTTCAATACAAATCTCATTCTCTTTTATCGTCATATAAAAATATATAGTCACGAATATTTCGTCAACAATCACACTCACACACACACACACACACACACACACACACACACACACNACGCGCGCGCGCACGCACGCACACGCACATGCACCGCACACGCACACACATATGCAAACAAGCACCCAGAAAGTGAGAGAGAGAGAGAGAGAGAGGAGAGAAGTGAAGAGAAGAAGAAAGATTGCAAGCAGCAAATATTATATCCGGATGCATTATAAATTCCAATTTTCTGAGAAAATTGAATTATAAGAAGGAATATTTATCGATTGAAGTACATATTTACAAACAAGAGAGAGAGAGAGCGAGAGAGAGAGAGAGAGAGAGAGAGAGAGAGAGAGAGAGAGATGAAAGAGAAGACCGTAAAGATTAAATATTATTATAAGAATCTGGATATTTCATAAGAAATTATTATGTCATTATTTATACCATTTCTTAACCCAGATTAATTAATGAAAAATTGAACATATTATCTTCTTTATTGTTTGTGTGAATAACTTGACACATATAAAATATAAAATATATATAAAACTTTTTTCTACAAAAAGTTGTAAAAAGACAACAAAAAATCATTCCAGTAGAAAATTTCAAATTAAAGAACAAGATTGCTGTGCAAAAGTCCACAGTAAAGAAAAAAGATAATCTTGTTTTTTTGTTCCTTATTTAAAAAAAAAATATGCGTAATTTAAGATAAGCATTATTTAAGGCTTAATATCCTGATTATTACAATAAGAATCCAAATTTTTTTTAAATAACTAGCAAAAAACAGAAACAAATCAATAACCATCGGAGCGATAAAGCAATGCCTTCTAATCGAATCGTCCGTTCGTCTATTCGTTAACGAAACGACGCGATAAAATCGATAGCTCTGCATTCACATCAACGCCATGTGGGTTATCGACCACAGCTGTCAGCTCCCTGTAGGCACAATGTGCACCCTTTTAAAGCTTCTCTCACACAAGATCTCATCGCTGGAGAATAATTGGTACAGGCCGCTGAAAATCCTCATGAAGCGTTTCTCTCGTTAAATTGTACAATTTTTTTTTGCAAATTTTCGATGTTTTGTGGAAAGTTAATATTAATTATTAAGTATGAGGTTTGAAATTTATTGACAAAGAGATAAAATATGTAGCAACAATGCTTTGATACAATAGTATGTATAGATAATATTTCAATACAATATGTATAACTAAATCCACTTAGCAGTAATCATAATTTTTATAATTATAATACAAAGTAAATATTTTTATTTCTATACGAATAAAAAATAATATTATTATAACTTATAATTTTTAATCATAGACAAATAAAATATAATGAAAATCTGTATGAATTGTTTAAAAAATTATAAAACATTACGATATTTATTACCGTATTTTCCAAATTTAGAAAACAGTGAATACACTTTTATGTGTCCCAATGTGACAATGCACAAATTACAGTAAGTAATATCATAGTAATACATAGAAGTTGGCTTTAGTATTCTATTGAAAGGTTAAGGTCGAATGTTAAATAGGTTCGTGATTCATTCATACCAGTATCGATTGCAGTATATTTACGTGTTTAAAGTTCTCTTAAGTTCCTTTCTTAATCCCCATGTGTACAAACCTTAAAGATGAATCTTTCATATTAAGTTTGTTTATATAACGAATAAGTCAAAGAAGAGTGGTGTCTATCAAAATATTGTAATACACGCATGTACATTAGAGACATAGTTCGTAATCATAAAGATGATATATTAATATATGTCATCTTTATGATTATAACATATTAATAATTCTTTGAAAAATAAACCGATCATTAGTTTGTAGTCCATTTTCTGGCATAATTATGATGAACACAACAAAAAGAAAGAAACTTTAAAAAGAGATTGAAGCAAGTCATATAGATTCGCATCGTTCGATATATGGCTAAAACTATCATGTTTCAACGCTTGTACACTATAAAAATGTCCATCTTTTATAAACTTTTGATTAGATATTATTAAAACAGAACTTTAATTTTTTAAGAATTTTTCGTAAAAAAATTTATAGTATAATTTTAAACAAGCATAAAGTTTTGCAATCCAATTTTGCTGGAAGGAAAGTTAAGTTTTAAATTAACGTAAAAATTTACATAAATGAAAGTACAGATAATTTGAGACATATAATACACATATTGCATAATTAAATACTAATAACAATTATTTTTTATCATATTGTTGATATTCATCACTTCATATACGCATTGTGATATTATTGCGTGTACGTAACGATTATACGTACTGTTGAATGTCATCTCTCTATACGAATCATAAATTACAGCTAGACAGCACAGTCACTCGACAATTGGTAGCAATTGACAGCAATTAAGGCCAGAAGTTGAAAATGTCGTGATTTTATATCATGCCGATAATACATAACAAACAATGCCATAAAACTTTAAATCTTAAATGACATAGAGTACAAAATGAGATAGAGTAACTTTAGTCTCCAAAATTTATCTAATGCTTTACTATTTAGACAAAATTAAAAAAGAGTTGCAAAAAATAAAGTACAATAATTATTAAAGTAAACTAAAAACTTCAAACTGAAAATAATATATATAAACAAGAGAAAATATTAGAGAAATAGCTAATAACTAAGTTTATTTATAAATTTATATATACAAATATCTCAAATTAAAAAAATATATATGTATATATTTGTGCATGCGCGCGCGCGCGTGTGTATGTGTATACATTAAATTTCTCCAATTTTTTTAAAGACCTCAACAATTTTTTTGAGGATTTGAAATAATATAACGACTTTGGGGTACTGTTCCAAGTGCAATGTCCCATTAATTTGAGAGCAAATGCATGAAATATAAACAACTTAAAGATTTGGAGTTAGAAATATTTACAAAAGCAAGTACTTAAGAAAGAAAATTTTAGTCAATCATTATAAAACCAAATCCTATTAAACAAAATTATTAATCTCATAAACGAAAAATTCAAACAAAAAATTAATTTTTTTTTTTGGAAGATCTATTTTGCAAGAAATATTTTCTATAAACATTGAGTATTAACATAGTCATTCATAGAATCTGAGGTAGTGACTAATTTAAGATCTAGTCAAATAACGAGAAGTAAAAAAGTGTATTTTATTCGAAAGTTGTAGGACGAGTAATGTAAGTAGTAAGGTCTTTGGACAGATGTTTAGTCCACAGCGCAAGGGTCCAGTCCCCCCATGAAGAGTTATCCCGAGAACTACCCTCTATTGATGATTACGGCATATGAGTGCAGCATCGGCTGCTAGTACCCACGACAATAGTCCCACTATTGCTTCCCTTCTGAGCTAAGCTTAAGGGACACGTGACATGTGCTCGCTTGGGAATAAACGCACACAAATATAAGACACACACACACACATTTAATGCATATGCCACGTTCTAAGCAAAATTTGTCAGACTCTCTTGAGCTGTCTCGGCGTTCGGTTTACTACATAAACGTCTCGTATGGATAAAGATTTATAGAAGTGTGTAAAAAATGTTGCATCGGTTAAAAAGATGTGTCCCCATAATATTCGTATTTGTGATTTTTGTTCATAAGACATCATTTTGTGTCACCAAAAGTAATCTCGCACGGTAATAAATAAAACATTAAAAGTGCAATACAAATAATAAGTGTTATGAAGAAAAAAGTGCGTTTACGAATTTGGAATATGTTTAACAAGTTATTATCGAAAAGTGTTTAATTAAACGGAATGTTACCGTTTACGAATGATGCGTGTTAATTCAATTTTCAAATAGTAAAACAAAATTCAATTATTTAATTTTTGTTTGTTTGCATACGTAGATAGAAGAATATATGAAGTAGAACGAGATAGAAACTGATGTAAGGTATAGTATGTTATCGATGATATAGTAATATTATACTTATTTGATTATTCAAGAAATTTATGCATATATATATATATATATATATATATATTTAAATATTAATATTCAGGTAAGATAAAAAATGTGAATAAATTAATAATGAACATATATAAAAAATATCTCTTAAACTTTTGTATTTAACAATATATTTTAAACAAAATAAATTCAGTTTTGTACAATTGTGATATGTCTTCAGAGAAATGTCGTTTGAGCCTCAATCATTTCAAAAAAGCAGATAATAATACATAAATTTCAAGTGTTGAGTGCAATGATGTACATTGCGAGAGAGATTCATCACATTGAGATATGAATTAAATGTTCAGATAGAGAGAGAGAGAGAGAGAGAGAGAGAGAGAGAGAGAGAGAGAGAGAGAGAGAGAGAGAGAGAGAGAGAGAGAGAGAGAGAGAGAGAGAGAGAGAGAGAGAGAGAGAGAGAGAGAGAGAGAGAGAGAGAGAGAGAGAGAGAGAGAGAGAGAGAGAGAGAGAGAGAGAGAGAGAGAGAGAGAGAGAGAGAGAGAGAGAGAGAGAGAGAGAGAGAGAGAGAGAGAGAGAGAGAGAGAGAGAGAGAGAGAGAGAGAGAGAGAGAGAGAGAGAGAGAGAGAGAGAGAGAGAGAGAGAGAGAGAGAGAGAGAGAGAGAGAGAGAGAGAGAGAGAGAGAGAGAGAGAGAGAGAGAGAGAGAGAGAGAGAGAGAGAGAGAGAGAGAGAGAGAGAGAGAGAGAGAGAGAGAGAGAGAGAGAGAGAGAGAGAGAGAGAGAGAGAATGGCAGACAGGACACAGTGTATCTCCATAAAGACCGCAGAAGGGCGACGTTTAATGCATATGTGCGAACAGTTTAAGCGCTATTTTCTAATGTAAACGAATATACTCTTGGTAATTGGCAATTGCAAAGCGGAAATAGCCAATGCTTTCATAGTCGGTGCATGAAATTCTACGATACAAATATTAAACTCATTATTGATGGACATTATAATTATTATAGTTGTATTATACTTATATGTCACATGTTATTTATTATAATAATATACTATTTTAACGTATATTATTACATAATCACTACAAAATCAAAAAACTGTGGTAGATTTAATCTGTTTTTTAATTTTATATTTATTGATTCTATTTTATATATAACTGATATTTTTATAATTATTAAAATATTTCAGATGATATCAACTAGTAACTTCAACTAATACTATACATAACAATAACTAATTAATTAATTAATTAAATTAAAGTAATCAATTTAAATCATTTCTCTTAATTAATGTTCTAAGTTACTTAATTGGGAATTATATAACCACCATATCTTGTAATCGGTAAACACATATTCTTCTACATGTATAAGCTTTCCGCGTCAGAAAATATTTATTGCGGCGGAAACTTATTTCCGTGAGATATATAATTATCATGGTGTATCGTAACGCACTATTGATGCTGACATGCACGTGCCGCGCAATGTACCGTTGCTGGAAATCCTTTTATCACCTACACCAAATACATACAAATATAAAAAAGTGTGTTTGAAAGTTTGAAAAGTGCTTATGCACACGATAAAGAACATTTTGCATTTGTATTAAAATCAATCCTTGTTAAAATGTTTGTATTAAATTTATAACATGCTTGAGTGTTAAATTAACATAATGTGATCGTGTTATTCGAATATTTATGTTAAATTAATATTCAACAGTTCTTAATATTAGAATACCCCAATTTATGAGCAAAAGGAACAAATAACATAAAACTAATGTAGGGGAGACCGGGGTTATTCGTTAGGGG
>QKQZ01013220.1:0-19047 GCA_003595255.1 Solenopsis fugax
CCGTCGCCTCACCTCGCCTCACCTCGCCTCGCCTCGCACCGCACAGACACGGAATCGTCGTGCCCGGAAGAGAAAAACGAGGGAACTCGAGCGTAGAGCGAAGAAAGTGGTTAATTTAATTCGCCGCCGAGACAATGACGACTACCGGGGGAGAAAAGAATTGCAGTATATATACATAATTATGTACGGAGCACTTTCTATCGAGGACATACTTGCGAGGTCCACTTAGAGATACTCGACTGACGATACTCAGTCGGGCTACGTAGAAAATATGAAAGAGCTCTGCAGAGTAATTGAGTAGAGAAAATTAATGCAGAAGGATAAATGTGATATTGCATTGTGATATTTTTTATGTTTTTCAGATTAATAAGTTATTTCTATAATTTAATTTCAAAGAAATGTAAGAGGTTTATAAAAGTATGCGTCATATCTCAAAACATAAAAAAAAACCTCACAGATTGTTCTTTATTACATTTAAATAACTATGTAAAATTTGAGTACAATTCTCTTGCATTGATTTAAATTTATTTAATTTTATATTAATTGATATTAATTTATTTAATATAAATTTATTTGCTTTTATATTATTGATTTAATATTACAGTTATTTGACTTTTGTTTGCTCTTCATTCTTACGTAAAATCGCATTTTGTAACATGTATTTGCAAATTTGATGAGGAAGTAAAGTTATGAATTAAATGAAATTTTTACATATATTAATAAAACAGTAATAAATATTCATGCCAAAGTTTATTTGGCGCTACTCGTTTTAAAATTATTTTTCTAAAACTACAGCAAAATGTGGTCACATGCAGCAAAGTCATTATAAGCCAAATTATTCGTTGTTCTTTACAGCTGGTTTCAAGGGCAAAATGTGAATATTTACGATCAAAATTTTTTTATCAATTATTAAGGAAAAAGCCTAAGAAGCCTGCAGTTTTTAAAATTTAAAACTTTTAGTATTTTGTGTATAACCAAAACATCCTTAAAAGTTTTTTAACGTTTCATAAAACAAAAGTACATTTTTTCTGCTTCTAATCTTATTTAAAATTTTTAAATTTAAATCAGTAACGTACTTTTTTTTCATGTATGTAATTTATGTACAGTGTAATCGATAGAAAGTACTTCGATACTTGTATATATTTAAATATATCTTCTTTTCACGTTAATATGTATGTAACTTTTTCTAAGCGTGGAATTTATATTATAAATTATCATGTTACGTTCTCTGAATGAAACATCACAGCCTGATATATATATATATATATATTTATATATATATATATAATGTAAGTAGAATAAGATATATAATATGAATTTCATATCTTATTCTACTTACATTATTATTTTATTTACAAAAATTTACTGTAAAAGTCACGAACACGTCGCGCAAATTGAAGTGTATTTTTGTAAAATAGACATGACGCTTCAACAATATGACTTGATTACCATTTATTTTACAAGACTGTTTCATGTAATTGAAATTTTCAGAATAAAGACATTTTATATGCAATGATTCTATAACGAATAAGACATTTAACGTGGCACATAAAAGTTGCAGATAATACAAAAAAAAGAGAGAAAAATAAAATTTCAAAGATATGAAATCTCGAATGGAAAGGAAACACAGTTTTTGCCATTGAGAAGATTTTACAAGGGTATATTCATAATTGGATAGGTTCAATTGGATAGATTGCAAAAATCCTCTTCTTTAGGATTAAAAGAATTCGGATCCGTATAGTAAACCTCTCGACAACAAACTTTTCTACCAAAAAAGCAAAAGAAAAATTCTGCTTGGTACGCATGAGCATTTATCGATTAATGATGCATCCTTTTTTTATCACACCAAGATGGTACTTCGTCGACTAATATTTTCACTTCAGAGGAGTTTAATATTCGAATCGCGAAAACCTCTCGTGGAAAGGTGAATATCTAAGCACAGCGTGCGATCACGAGATGAAAAATGAGACGGAATAAAACGGTGACAGACACAGCGATTTGAAATTAAAAATCCTCCGACTTCCGCGGTTAACGTGTTGATGTGCTTTTTTTCAGTAACAGAAGGAGAGAAAAGTGGGACACAAGCTGACGAGAAGAATAAAAGCGACGTATTACGATGCAACGTTTTAGCATGCGTGAATGAATAATCGAACGTTTCCAGGACAAGAGATTAACTCGGAGAACGAAATGCACTTAATAGCTGCACTTGGTACATGCATTTAGTAATTTATCCTTGCTTAAAAATTTCGTGCATATTACTTTTGCATAAATCACGTAAAATTATATGTAAAATTATATGTATTAAATGTAATTAGTAAATATATAATGGACAAAATTACAAAAATACGTAGGACGTATGGTATTCTAACTTTTCCTATATGTTCCGATAAACATTTTCATCATTTATGGAAATTAAATTGACCGGAATAATCGATCTCTCAGGCTAAGAATTCAATTTAAATGGCGTAGCGGCAGAAAACTTTTGTATTGTTCTCGACAATAATAATCGTCCCAGTAAAACTTGAATACTTCGGTACTTTGTGCCACGACTTGGCATGTGACTTTAGAATTAATATTCAGGACGCAAAGCTCCCAGGGAAGACATCGAAAGCAACGTTTGCAAGCTCGTCGATTCAGACGCCCTGAGATATCTATTATCCCATTTAAAAATTAGCATCGAAAAGGCGACCTTTATTCATCGTTATCTTGCTTCGCGTGTCCTCTTGTCGTACTTTCATGAATGCTGAACGTGTCTCTCTTTTCTCCCTCCCTCTCCCTCTCTCTCGCTGAGGAAAGGGTCACATATAGAGCGAACTCGAGGCTTTGAAGGGCACGTACATACGCCGGTAAATCGGGGGATGCACCGCCCCTCTCGCGAATTCCGTTTCATCTCGTTAATGCACTTTGCTGGAGTTCGGGGACGAAGTTACGGCAGCGTCGGCGTTACGTCCGATCGAGGTGCTTGTATCGAGAGGTAGATCGAGAGAGAACGAGAGAGAACGAGAGAGCGAGAGAGAGGGGGGGGGGGACACCTACATATCTCCATTAATATTCGTTTGAATCGCGAAACGGAAACTTCACGCGCATATGTACATAGAACATGCATGCATTTCGACGGCTTATTCGGTTCTGCTACCTGCGGTACATTTTGTAACGGTACATTCTGTGTCAACAATATCAAGTTTTTACTGTATAAATTATAACGGAATCTAAAAATTGCCTACTACATTCAGATTTCAACATCTCTGGTAGTTCCAGAAACAATTCTCTTAAGGATGTATAGGACATTTCTCAAAACATTACGAAAATTATGAAAAAATTACAGATTGTTTTATATTGTATTTGAAAATAGTAGAAAAAAATTTGGTGTCAATTTTCTATTTGGATAAAAAGTTATTTCAGTAAAAAGTAGAGGCTCTAATGAATGATGATATATATACGTAATATTTAATATAATACATACGCTATTACTTAAGTACGGAAAAGATCTAAATATACTGTTATATAGAGACCTTACACAGAGAGAAAAAATTGTAGTGGTGGCAACTGTAAGGGGACAACCATACAAATTTTGTTAATATAATTATAATATATAGTTAAGTGAACTATATTATAGTTATTGCAACTAAATTAATGGTTAAGAGAACTATATTATAATTATTGCAACTAAATTAATGGTTAAGAGAACTAATAAAAAACAGTTGTAATATACTATATAATAAAGTAATTACAACTATTCTTTATTAGTTTTTTTAACCATAAACTTAGTTGCAATAACTATAATATATATTCACTTAACTATATATTATAATTATATTAACAAAATTTATATGGTTGTCCCCTTATAGTTGTCTCCACTACAATTTTTTCTCTCAGTGTACACGGTCAATAACATTGCCAATACCGCCAACAAACACTGACGATATTATTGATCATGATTAATGTTGATGGATTGATGTAGAATATTGACGGTGATCCGGATTTCTTAATTCTCGAGCATCAATATACCTATCACACAGTGACACTGATGCTCGAGAATCAAGAATTCTGAATTATCGTCTACATCCATCCATCAACATTAATCACGATCAATAATATTGTCAGTGTTTGTTGGTACTGACAATATTATTGATCGTGTAAGGTTCCTATAATGAGTAATGCACATAAAACTGAATTGAAATATTGTCAATACTGATTGTGTAAGATTATAAAAACATTGATCATGCTATCAGTATTACTGAGTCAATATTACTTATCAGTACTATTAATCATGTAAGGTTCGTATTATTTCTTCATTATATCTTCCAGAGCAAACCAGAATTACTCGCTTTTATAAAGCTATTGTAATTAAATATCGTGCTTTAAAAGTTTCAGTTTCATAGATAAAATTTATCTTCTTATATAAAACCAACCAGGTACTAATAATTAAATTCATTCTAATAAAGTATCGAATTAAAATGACGTCATTCTTATAAAAAAAAGTGGTAAAAAAAGCATTAGTTTTTGCGAAATATGACGTTTAAGAATTTTTAAGTAATGACAAATTTGTTAAAATTAGGAGAAATTCGAGTAATTTCAAATACGTGATTGCGCGATATTTAAATCAAAAATACAATGCTACAAGAATAATTCACGTGAATTTTGAATTCAAAAAAGAGCCATATAAGAATAGAAAATCAAATATTAACATAAGAAACTTCTTATGTACTTAGAAATGTCAAACTCTATGCTTCTGTCGCGTTCACGTATACATCGTTAGTGTATTTACCGTGGAAATCATCTTTGGCGTGTTTATTACCGCGCAAAAATGTGCAAAGTGACTCTTTTTACGGGGGACGAAATTTAATTAGTACGGTCGATTCCATCCAGCCGCGTCGGTAATCCCGGCTAAAAGTTCCGCGCGCGATTCCTGTCTGCGGCGCGTTTAAGCGGAGACTTTAATTCCTCAAAAATTGCCCGAGAGGAGACGCGAGAGGGTAAGTAATAAAAAGGGAAGACGCGCACACCAGGAGACGCGTCAGACACCGGGGAGGAAAAAAGGGGAAAAAAAGGAAGAGGGGAGAAAGAAAGAGAAAGAGACAATATAACCGAGTTATATTTTCCGCTCCCGCGAACGCACGCGTGGGAACGAGGGAAACCTTTTTCGCTTCCGCTTGTTTCTTCTCTTTGCCGGGGCGGAGAATATTCAGTGCACGGAGGAAACAATAACTCGCGCGTTTTCAGCGGCTATATTCCACTCGTGGAACTTCGGCCAGGCGATTAGGGAAAAAATTTATAGGGTACACCTCTTCGTTGTACATCGCACAATTGAATCGGCAAAAATGCAGAAGCAGAATATTTTACGAAAAGTAATTGTGTCTTGTAATAGTGTGTGTCGCTAGAATTTGTTTTTTATTTGAGAATAATTATTACTAATCAGAATGTCAGAGCTCCAAATTCCGCGTTAAATTTTCCTAGCAATGGAATACATAACATCTCTAATTAATATCTGTAAACTGAGGATTAATTTATACCTGAAAATAGTCGAATTATGAAATTAAATTATAAAATTTAATTTTCCATAATTTAAAATTTATGATGAAAAATATAAATTATTTCACTTATTTTTATTACATGGTTGAATATTACTCTTGCAAGTTAACTAAAATATATTTCTGTACATTATTTTATATATCGATATCATTATAATTTAAAGAATAAAAAGCTGCTATTATGTTTCGCTCTATTTTTTGGAAAAAAAATTTCTATAATTATTCTAATAAATTTTTTCAATTAATCACAACTATTTTTCGATAATTTTGATTTCCTTACTTTTTTGTACGTCATACATTTAAAATTGTATCATCACGTGATATTGCTGTGCAATTGCTCGGGCCAAACTGTTTACCTTCATTTTCTTGATTATACGAAAACAAATTTTCTTCTATACGAAAGGCGGGAAATGTTTGCGAGGGTGCGCGATCGGCGGTCGATCGATGAGACGATAAATGACGGTGGGCGAACAAGACGGGTCTGGAACACCACCCGTGTTGGTTCACGGCAGCTACGTCTAGGTTTACATTAGGTCCACTTCCGTTCGATTGATTATTCCGAATCGGTTTGCTCAGTCGGCGATTTCTACCGTTTCGCCGAGAGGCCCCTATCGATCGCCAGCTCGCTTTCTCATTAACGAACCGCCGTGTTGTCCACCGTGACGATTCACAGAGCCCCGAACTCGGTTATCGCTCGGTTTATCTTTCTTCCGAACTTTTTAGATTTCACCGAGATGACATAGCTTCACAAAAGCGATATGAAAAAAAAAAGGAGAGATACGAAAGTATTATCCGATACTTTCCGACGAGATCGTCGCCGGCTCTCTTGGAGCATAACGTTACTCGTAAATAATCTATTATATCCCGCGGGGAAAAATATTGCGAGGAGCACGTTTGTTCCACGAACGAGCGGTCATTTGTGGACTCGCGAAGGATTAAGAGCGTTGTACACAACCGAACCGAACAGGTGTACGGAGGGGACGGGGGGCTGAACTCGTTATTCGGGCACAGCTCGTTACTTCTCGCCGAACGCTCTCGTATTTCGAAGCAGGCGAGAGGGAAAGGGAGCGTTTGCTCGGATGCGGAGGAAAGAAACGGAGTCTACCGAGTTGAAAAATAATCTCATTTCGGTGGTCGAGAGGCCGTGACCGGTCATGACCGTGTCGTCGAAAGAACGAACGTCTCCGTCATCCTACCCTCGTCCCCGTTTCTCGACGTTTATTCTTGGAGAAAAATATTTTTAGCCGCCGACGACAGGCGGCAACGTCTGCCCGTCGTCGTTACGCCGATTAATAACCCCTTCCTTCAGGAGCACATCCCTTTCTCTCCTTTCCATCTTTCTCTCCTCCTCTCGCTATCCAGCTTCCGTGGCTGCCGCTAGGGTCCATTTGTCTGCGGGACTGTTCGAGCGACCACATTTCTCCACGCGAGACTCGGACAATTGGTGAGAAAACTCGAGAACCTTGCAATTGCCAAAGAGAACAAAATCGGGACACTTGCACCTTTCTTCTTATCGAGATTCGGTTTGTCAAATTTCATTATCAATTATTCGCATACACATGAATACTAAATCATTTTGAACTTATTTCTTTCTTCGGAAATTATAGAAAAAAATCCGATTGACGTTAAAAACATAATTTTTTTTATATATGCAATAACATAATTATAAGTTATATAATTAATTGTTAAAAATTGACAATTAAAATAAACTGCAGCAAGATATATGAAGCTGGTGTAATTAATGACATCCGCGACTTATTACTTTAAAGTTTTATTAAGATAAAAGAAAAATGGTTTTTGTAAAAAATACTTTCTAATTTATTCAAAGAATGTCTTTAAAAGTAACACAATAACGATGAGTCATCGTAATAGCTTGTGCAATATTAATATCTCGCACAAAATTGCTAAATTTGGTTGGTAAAAATAATTTTTCTATAGTATTAATTTATCATTTATACCGTAAATATTGTGTAAATCATTATATTTTATAAACATATATAACATGAGAATATAAAAAAATACTAAAAATTTAATCAACGAAGTTAAAACAAAAATGTAATATTTTTTATAAAATCCGGATTTTCAGAGATTATCAGACTACCAAAGAGCTTTTGCGAATAACAGTATTTTACCATTTTATATACTAAATGTGCGTAAAATTTAAGGATTTTGTATGTTGCTAATTCAAAATTGCTTATAAATAAAAATTTTTTTATCAAATAATTTTACGAACTAATAAAAAATAATAAGTAATCGTGTGAAACTGTTTGTTTTTCCACGACTTTTAACGAAAAAAAAAAAAAAAAAATTATTAGTGCTTTGAAATTTTACGCCGAGAAAAAGAAAAACTTCACGAGACATATGTGCCCACTTTCGAGCCAATTTCGAGATACTCTGTGTGTCCGCAGAGTTCGCAATTCCTTTCTGCAGTGGGTTAAGCGTTAAATAACGAGAGGAACAAACGAAAATGGAAAGAAAACTCTTTTCCCTCCCTCTTTCTCCTCGGTCGCTCTAATCGCGTTAAATGCAAGTTTCAATGGCGAGCGACGAGAAACGTTTAGCGCGCCGCGAAAGGAACTCAATCGCTTTGATTTTTCATTCCGGGAAATTACCGGCTCGCTGCCATCGGGAGCTTTCCCGTCCAGAAAGCAAGAGAGCAAAGGAGAGGAAGTACGAGAAACTCGATTAGCCGCGGTAATTCCGCTCCGTTTTATTCGACGCCGAATTGCTTCCGACGCGCCTTTAAGAGACCTTTATTCGAATTTATCTCGCGCTCATATCAGGCGATCCGTGTTATCATCTGGCGCCAAGTATATGTGTGTGTGTGTGTGTGTGTGTGTGCGTGCGTGCGTGCGTGTGTGTGTGTGTGTGTGTGTGTGTGTGTGTGTGTGTGTNAGAGAGAGAGAGAGAGAGAGAGAGAGAAATGTTGTCCTTTTCTAGAATAGCAATTTCTTTACTGAATTCAAGATCGAATTTTCTTTAGCGAGAATGTTTTTTCTTTTCGCCACGAACATTCGAATCTCTCTGTTCTCATTCGTCTCTTATTCGTTTCCCATTATTTCCTCACATTTCTCTTTATTTTCCTTGCTCTCTCTTCTCGCCTCGTTCTCCTTTTTTTTTCTTCTCAACTTCTCTAATTTTTTTTCCTTTGCATCTTCACCCATTGTTAACCTTTTCTCTCTTCCTCTGTAGTCTAGCGGATTTTTTTTGCTCTTCATGCGTTTTCATCAAAGCGCCTTTATTTGAATTTATTTCATGCTCATATAAGTAATCCATCGCGCGCAAAGAGCAACCCTTTCACGACGCTATTCCCCGCTGGGTAGTTCATGCATAATGCATTCGCACCAGCGGATGCTAGCTTACGCCGCGGATAGAGCGGTATCATTGTTTGCGAATCATTGAATCGACCGAAAGCATTATCGTGTACCACGATACAATTGTGTTATCGGGGGGTTACGAAAAGTTTGGCGAGAGAGAGAGAGAGAGAGAGAGAGAGAGAGAGAGATACGTTCTATTACACATTGACCTCGTAATACTAACCGCAACAACATTAGCGCAAACGATATGTGAAACTGACCTTTCCAAAGCGTTTTAACGCATCTGAAGCGAAAAATGCTCTCGTTAAGAAATTTTTGCGCTACATTTCGTAGTTATTTAATTTCAGAGACGAATTAAAATGTGCGTTGCGAAATAATTGGGAAAATTCTGCATTGTTATACGCATACCCCGGGATGAATTTTAATGATGCGCGCTATTCTACAGTTGAGATCTTAAATGAAGTAATTTTCACCCAACGTCACGTAAGACCAGCCGGCTTACCAAACTTATTTGCAAGCTAAATCTTGTTTCTCTCTTATGCAGAAAGACAGAATTTCATTCGTCGCACCTTGTGAATCGCTAATCAAGCGGTACAGTTTCTGAATCCATTAGACTCGCCTGGGTAAGAATTTACGAAACTTCGTTCATGAGGTAGGATTACTTTGAAATAAAAAAAAAAGAAAATGAAAAGAAAATACCGTAATTTCACAGCGGATAACACAATGTCTGTAATATTGTAGCACAAGTTTTCGATTAAGTATATAAGATATACTCTGAAGACATGACGTGGAAAATCGCTTTCGAGCTGAAGCGTTCGCCGTCACTTTGAATCAACGATAAGATGGCTTGTTAATGTATTTACGAACTTTGCTATAGCGGCTGATATTGTTTTGAACTGGTCCGATAGAGTGTATGAATTATCTATGCGCGGTAATGCGTGAAAATCCTTTAAGCAGCTTTAGGCAGCCGGTTTGCCGCGGGATAACGCTCCATCGGCATAGAAAATCAACAAATTTCGCACCGTCTCGTGCACCCACGTATTAACGCGAATACATATATTATATCTATCTAGCTTTGTATCGAAAAGCTAACGAATAATATTCGTTCAATGGGCTATTGAAGATGTGTTAAGTAACAAAAGTTCGTAGCGCCACTATGGTGTAGAGTCCTATATAAAGAGAGAAGCGACATTGAACCCCCACCACTACCTTCAGTAGTGTTCTATATATTCTTCGAATCCAAATATAGTATTATAGTAATATAGTAATTTAGTTTAAAGTATATAGTAATTTAGTTTTGTATGTACATACTTTGCCTACATGTTTAAGATTGGTATGTTTGGTATCAAATATAGACAACAGTTTTTGTTCATTAAAACTTAATTATATTAACAAAAAATATAAAATCATTAGACCTTAATGCTATCATTTTGTTCGTTAAATTCTCTTTGGTTATATTACAATACATAGCACATAACATATTGGAAATCCCTTGCAATCAGAATGATTTGTATTTGGCATATTTACATAATATTGTAATAGCAGTTAAACTTAAAAAATTACAAGGATATCATTGTACATCAAGGATTCTTTCATATATAATGATCAGGGTTGGCCCCTTCTTGACTTTTTTTTTTACTAGTTTTTTTTTGTTGAAACAAACTTTAATTTATTAATTTTTTTCAACTTAAAAATTTATTTATGTAAACAAAAAAATTATAAAAAAATTCCCATATAACAAAAACAATATTTCTTTGTTATTTCATATAAACTTAATTTTATAATATTAAATTTGTCTAATAAGATTCATGTTATAATTGTTTTGAGTAATCTAACTTCAAAAAATTAAGAATTTCTAATTTAATATGAATGCTTTTCAAAATTAACTGTTAACTAAGTTCAATCAGCTTTTTTGCTTATGCAACTTTTAACGTAAAATTAAATTAATTTTATAAGCCATTAATTTTAACTCAATTTTTAGTTAAAAAAATATATTAAGGAAATGCTAAAGTCGTGACCGACCGAACGATTATTGTATAATACATACGTACGGTTTACAAAACATCTAATATAAATTTCTTAAATTTTGTTCTCGGCATAAAGTCGACCGACTTGAGTTACATTTGTATCTATACTTTAATTGTGGAAAAATATTTTTATATCTGTAAATACAATTAGGAAAATAGAACACTGAAAAAAATCATGTTTGATCAGAAAAACAAGATAATCTTAACATTCCCTCAACTTATCCAACTCTAATATTATATTTCTTGATATTTTTGATAATTTTAACCTCATAATTACTTGAAATTATGATTACACCCAGCAGCAAGAAAATAAGGCTTAATCAGTAGATTGTATTTAATAATCTAAAATTGTATCTATTTTTTTTGTCTTATCTTCTTTAGAAAATATTGAAAAAATTTGTATACTGATCTCAAATATTAATAAATTGTAGAACAATCAATAATATGTATTTAATGATGAATTTAACTGTGGTGTTAAAGACATTTCTTGTGATTGTTTAAAAAAAAACCTAAGTAATAATTTTCGAGTTAAGTAATTTTACGATTTGCTTTTTTGAAGGTATATGGTTTCCATAACTATACTTTCTTAAATTTTCAGTTTGAAGACTTTTCTTCAAACATTCATTATCTCTAGCATAGTCCTCTATGTCTGAGCACATCTGTTGGTAACCTTTAATCTGATCTCTAAGTATATAAATCGTAGTATTTTTGCTATTTATTTCACTTTCAACTTTCTGGACTTTTTGTCTTAAGCCAGCCATCTTCTCCAATTTTTCATTGGCTTCTGTAAGATTAGTGATACTTTTGTCTTTCAGCTTTAGCTGAAAGGTCAAATTATCAATTTTATGCTGCAGAGATGTAGCATCAGATCAAAGACTTGTCCACAATGTCAGGAAAAGTCTATGTATCTTGGTCTCTGTTGTCTTTTTCTGACATTGTGGACAAGTGTTTGATCTGAAACAATTGCAAATGAAGCTAAACACATTAAACACGTACAAACAATACAAAAACTTTTAATAATCATATACAAACATTTTTTTCTTTGAATAACAGGCAAAAGAATGCAAAAATCTTAGATGCAATATCCAAATCACCTTTCGAGCCATTGTATTAAGCATACATAATGAAAAATGGCATGCTTGATCCAATGGCTTCAATGGTGTGTGGAAAATATCATCGAATGGCGCCAACAAGTCACTGCATATCACGCACACTATATTCATTTTATGAAGCTGCGGTGCTGAAAAACCGTTGAGAAGACACGTGGACCACAGCAGATTACCAATCAGAGCTTCGGACGTCAATGTCGCTTCTCTCTTTATATAGGCCTCTACTGCGGTGGTTATGGTTGGTAAATAAATCCATGTATAAATAGAAAGATAAATCAGCTAATAGACACGGATCGAATAATTCGTTTGATTTTGAACACCCTGTATATTATACCTGATTCACCGAATAGAGAAGTAAGAAAATCTTCAGTTTCTTAAATCGCGGAATGCTCCTGTCCGGCAGAGAACGATAAATCAGCTGAAAAGTTTTTCCCGCGGCGGAAGTTCTCGCGGCGCGACGACGTCGGATCTCGTCTCGATTAATCAAAAAAGTGGCTCTTATCCGCGAGCTGCGAATTGCCATTAATATCATTTGGTCTGGTCACCGCGCGACGTCAAAATACAGCGGTGACGCGCGATGCGCCAAGTAAGTAAGTTTGTTCGCGTCATGAAAAATGACCACCCTCGACCGACAACTTGAGGAAAGCGGAAATTTGGCCAAAGTAGTACGAGTTCTGAGATTAATCGATCAAAAGGGGATGTCCCAGATCGGGGCGTGAGCCATCTTTCATCTGAGTCTTTGATCAGAATTAGAGACCTCTCGGTTCTAAATTGCCTTATAAATCCACATTCCTACATAATTGATTAAATTTTTTTGAATTACTATATATTATAGATTATTATTATAACACATTAATCTATATATGAACAAGTTTATTTATTGCACATTATATGTGCACACACATTTTATATATTAAAATATTCATATAAATAATTTTGAATTAGTTTGAATTAATTTTCTTTCTTTAAGACAAATAGACAATTTAGAAATAAATCGTCCGATGTATTAAACTGATTTTTTCTCGGTGAAAGTTTTTAATATATTTGTCGGACGTTTCCAGTTTGTAATACATGGTCCCAGACTGTTGATAGTTCACTAACACCATTAAGAGTTTCATTTTCATTCAAATGTAAGATGCTCATATTTATTTCGTAAATGATCTAATATAACCAAAAATAATTTCACTTTTCTAAATATTTGTAAGCTATTACAAACTCTTTTTTCAGTGTAGAAATTTGAAATTTACTTAAACTTTGGCAAGGAATAATATTTTTGCATTTCTAAAGTTTTGTTCCCAAATCGTCTATTGATTACAAAATTCATTCACGATTTTCATATCCTTTCGAGGGATTGAGATGAGATAAGAGAAATTCTTTCACACCAATTTCCTAATCGCATAATTCTCCCATAGTATGTCGATCAGAAACCGTAATGCATACATCGCATCGTTTAATAGATCATTAAATCCTTTTACACCACATTAACCGGATATTATGAGAACGTTTAGCATATTTTCTACGCTCTGAAAGCTTATAGCGCGTGACGCGACCTCGTTTTCAACGTTATTAATGGTTCTTTCCTTATGAAAAAACATTTTGGGAAACTGATATTCACACAGTCGAACGAGCTCAGAGCCAATTTTTCCTTGACAGAACATCAAAAGAAGTAATTTCACGTGATTTATTACGTTAACTTTTTTTTTTGCGAATTTCACGCGTAAAACTTTTATCAAAATGAAATCGGAAAGCATTCTTGATTTTTGAATTTTCGATACGTTTCCCAAGTCTGCGTGTGTAGTTTGTCAGCATTCAACACACCTACAATATTTCTCGGTTCACAGCTCTGTAGCGCTGCTATTCAGTTATCGGAACAAAAAAAATAAAATAGTGACTGCTTTCTCGCAGAAAAAGTAACTTTTCAGGTATTAAAATAATAATCAAAAGTGATATTTTTTAATGATTTTCAAAGTAATTAAGTCCATTTAAGGAAAAAAAAAAAAACATTTACTCTTATTTTCCCGGATTTTTATCTTTGGATAACCTAATATAAAATAAACTCTTTCATAGTATGTTTTTAAAGTTTATAACAAGGAAAGAACAGGGGCTTTAACGATACAACTCTAGTGCAGATTTACTAAATAAAATAAATAAAGCATAAAATAAAGATTTAATGGCCAAACAAAATAAAAGTTTATGTTTTTCTCCCTGAAAAATCACATCAAAATATTTGATTACTCTACATGAAAATGATATTATAAATTATATATAACGCTATAAAACGTTTATATTTCACAAATTTTATATCAGTCCAAGAAAAAAAGGTAACTATAATAACTCATTTTGGACAATAATGATTCTTTAGTGACTTGACAAAAAGAAAGAACGAAAAATGACTGAATGGCAGCGCTGGATAATCAGTATCTTATCTAACAGCGAGACATTTTAGTTGTCTATCTACGCGCATTGTCTGTCTATGTTTATTCTTTCTCTCCAATCTCTGCCCCAATTGTAGGTATCAGTTCTAGCGATCGGACGAACGAATCTGCAAATTCAAAGGCGAACTCGGTCACCGAGAGGATGGAATGGCACGCGATAGTTGAGGAAACTTTCGCCTCGAGTTTCCGAGTCACGGGAGCGTGTTCGACAAGGAAGAAGAATCCGGAAAGATTCGTCCAAGTTTATCGCGCCTCCATGCGCGAAGGAGGTACGCGCATTCCGATCTCGCGTATCGCGATCTCAGCCGAAATTTCGCAAACTTCAGCGCTGAAGACGATGAAGACCGACACCATTGCTACGCGAGCAACGCGAGTAGAATTGAAATTTTCCTGATTTCCCACCAGTCCCAATCAATACCCTTCGCTTTTTCAAAGATCTTAAAGTTTAATCTACTGAAACACAAAATATCGCATTTCAGAGAAGTTTATCTTGATTTTTATCTTCTTGAAAATTATCTCCAAATTACATTTAACAAAAAAATAACACTAATTATTTTTTGTAAGCTTTAAGATCCTGAATACGAATGTGGTTCTCAAATTGTTCTATCACGTCACAATTTTGAGAAATTTGCAATTAAAGTTGCAAAGAAGATTATTTTAATGTACATAGTTATATCATAACTACAATGTGTAACGTGCTGGAGTTTCATTACAATCAAAATTAACTGTGTTGTAAGAACTTTCAAATCTCAAAAGAAATTTTTGATGTCGGCTATAATTAATACGGTATTTATGGTTAAATGTGAGGTCTATTGCGAAAAAGCTTAAATGCACTTTATCATATCACAACTACGATACGTGCTGAAGAAGTTTTATTGCAATCAAAATTATGTTGTAACTGCTGTAAGGACTTTCCTCTCAAAAGGAATTTTTGATGTCGGCTATGATTAATAAGATACTTATAGCTTTCAGCTATATTACTTTAAACTTACGGGTTTTAATGACGTCAAAATTCATAAAATTTAAATTTTGCAAAAATTTGTGTTTAAAATTTAGATTAGATTGAACTCGTGGTACTGACTACAAATTTTATACATTTAATTGCAAATTTCTCAAAATTGTAACGTGATGGAGAATTTGAAAAATAATACACTTAATGATAATATGTTACTGTTTTTTAACAGTCGTAATAGATTTTCTTAATACCTTTTATTCTAATGATTTTGATGGATTTTTTTTTATGAGCGATTCAATTGATGTGTACTTTCGCGAACTACAACTGTATGTTTGAAGCACTAAACTAGCGTAACGAGACATGCCAACGGTTCTCGTTTACCGGAGGCTAAAGAGAAACGCGTGCCGGGAGACCGACAATTACAATAGAAGCGGAAATCGCGCCTTGTTTCTCTCAGCGCATAGTTACACGTTCGTTAGTTCCATTCTCTTTTTTCTCTCTCCTTCCCTCCTTCTCTCTTTCTATCTGTCTATCCACTTCTCTATCTGTATCTCTATCTCGTTCGCTCTATTTTATTATTTTATTCTTTTTTCAATGCCAACCGCCGTGATAAATTAGCCGGCGTCCTGTTAGCGCACTCGTCTACCATTCATTTGTTATTTACAAGTCGAATAAGTCCTCCTTTTTATTACGCCACGCTACATCTCGGACTTCTATGGATCTCATCGATCACATCGTGTTACTCGTTATATCAATCTTGCTCTCACTTGTTCTTACCTTGTCTCCAAACTTGACACTATATCTTGTTCACCAATCGCCTATCTAATCCGAATATTAGGAACTTTAGCGATGTTAAAATGTCTCTAGCAGAAATGGGAAATATAAGTTTCAAGTAACGTTATACGCTACTTTTTTATAATAAAAATATGGCAATGACAGTTACACAATTATAGTATTTCGTAACAGTAATGGTAAGGCCAGGGTTGGAATAGTCATGTTTGACAAGCGACTCATTACCATTACGTATTAAGTCCATTCTACAATTGCGTAAACGTGGTTGTAAGTGATTGTAAAGTGTTGTAAGACACGGTTGTAAACCGCTATTACCGGTTGTAAAAAGTATTTGTGAAGGGTGGTTGAATTTTATCTTTTATACTTACAACAGTATTGGTTGTAAGAGTGCTCAGAGAACTGTCACGTGTCCATATAATCATTCATAGGACATAGCTTTACTTCATTGTAATGTATTGAAAAAAATTTGAAAATAGCTATCAAATCGAGTAAAATAACGCTAATTAAATATTTGGTTTGTATAACCAAAAATAATTTTACCTTTCTAAATATTTAGAAATTTTATGAATATTACAATACTAAATTTGATTATACTTATTAAATATTTAGAAAGAAAAATTGTTTTTGATTATATTAGTTCATTTACGAAATAAGGTAGTATCATTTATTTCTCTCGTGAATGAAAATAGAACTCCTAATGGTGTTAGTGAACTACCAACAGTCTGGGCTCACATCATCGATAACAACGGAGACTACTGAATAATACTTCAAAATATCATGATATTATCTTTTGTTATACCAGAAATACTGAAAATAAAAAGTCCTTATTTTGTAAATGACCTAATATTAATTAAATATTTAATTCATTATTTCACTCAATATTTGTAGCAACTATTATTAAATTTTTTTCAGTGTAAATTAACCTGGTTGTACAACATTCATTACTACTACTACTACTACTACTTCCATTCTATTATAACCAATTTGTTGACACAATTTTGTAGAATGGGTTTTATTCATTGAGAAAAAGTAACTTGTTTACCTAACGAGTTATTTTTTGCAATGAATAAGCGTAGTGGCGACAAGTTACTTGTTAAAAGTGTGATTCCAACCCCGGCCTTATTTAAAAGTTATTGAAAAGTTATAATGATATTAAATCGTTATTATAAAAAAATAAAAGTAACGGTGACACGTTACTCTCCATCTCTGATCTCTAGTTTCCTTTTAAAAGAAGCAACCAAATTTTGTTGCGAATTAGTTAATCCTTTTTTAAACGAAAAATTTGAATGAGTTTATTGCTTGGATCCGTAAAAAACTAAATTTAATTAGACACACACGCATTAACACCGGAACACTATAATCCAACTTTACATGGAACTTCCAATTTTAATCGTGCATGATGCGCACTTCTCTTACGATAGACAAGTAGAGATCCCTGTAACGTGAAATTTACTAAACAGTCATTGCCTCGATACGCGCACGAGACATCAGTGACGGAATTAGTTAGATTCGCGGTCTGATAATCACTAATTTTAACGATCGTGAAGAATAATCGCGTTTGGTCTTTCACAATACTTGTTGCGATCGCGTTATTTCGAAAGATAATAATGCATTAGAGGGAGTTGCTCGTTCGAGTGTTACCGCTAAAATGACGAGGCAAGATAACTGTGTGTAAACAGTTGTGTTTGTATGTACATACATACTCGGTATACACCGCAACCAAAAAACAAAAAGAGCGTTGAGCGTTGTGTGCCAACCGCAACTCGTCTCGGCACCATAAATTATTCAATATTCGTAAAATGGACATACACCGGATATATTCTGTTTCTCATACACTAAATAGATTTAAGATGAACGGACTATCATTGCACGTCTAATGTTTACTTCAGAAATATCATAAAATTTAACTTAATCCCAGAGTGCGCTACTCTGAGTAAATTTTTAACTCAGGCGCTGATTCATGTGTTTGCTATTAGATAGCAAAGTGCTAGCCAGCAGCTTGTGATTCCACCTGGTTTCCTCTTTAGTCTTATGTCTGTAATAAAGTCAAATCTGCATTACATTCTTCATGACTTGTGATTTCATGGGTGAATATTTACCCAGAGTAGCGTTAATGTAACTTTTTCTATATATACTTTTTATAATTTTAATAATATATTATACATTATAATTTATTTGCGAGCGAGTTTGTTTGTATAAATTAATGAATTATTTAATATTAATAGAAAAATACTTAAAAAAAGCTATTTATATTTATTATATATAAAAGATATTTATATTTTCATATTCTTCAATTAAAATAAAAATTCACTTTATTATTCAAATCTAATAGCGGATTTTATTCCTTTTGAAAAAAGCAACAAATTCACTGAAATTTTCATTTAAAAAGTATTAACTAATTCGCAATGTAACAAAATTTAAATGTTCTATTTGTCGATGTATCAGTTGTTTGTTATAACATACATTTAGTAGGTACGTAAGGAACAAAAATAAAACCAGTAGAGCGGTACCAATTAAATCACTGATTTGTAAAGGTCGATAATATGTAAATTACAATATTATTTAAAAGAAAAAAATAAAAAACTATAGAAATAGACACTTGTAAAACGAATACGACATGGCGACAGGATTTGAACGAACGCGTACACTTGCCCGGGGGATTTTTACGTAACACGAAAACATATATACATATGTTCGAACTTGAAGATGCGGAACGAGGATAAAAGAGAAGAATGGAGAAACGGCGCGGGTGCGGGGAATCGAGGGGTGAAAGAAATCATCATACGGCTGTCACATATCTGGAGCAGGACCACGACCAAAGATGGAAGGCGTGTGTGGTGCCGATACGAATGCGCCTCTATCCCATCGATCAGGGGCACTG